>JAQIXP010000763.1:0-22658 GCA_034700285.1 Proteroiulus fuscus
TTGATTGTTGAAGGAAGGGGGGGGGGGGAAAGGAAATTTGTGACTTCATTTTTAAGGGAAAGGGGGGGGCAAAGAATTTGTGACGATGTTTGACGAGGGGGAGGGGGGGAGTAAAAAATCAGCAAAAATAACGTGACGTCATATATGGACAGCCCCAAACCAATGATTTTTTTCAGATTATTTTTGTCACTAATCTTTATGAAGTCATGGCGCTCAATTAGCTGCTTCTCACAGGTGCATAAAAAAACAAAATGGCTCCCTGAATAGCCTAATTACCTCGTAGAAATTCAAAGGCAAAGTGACCCCTCGTAAAATTTCTGCCAGGTTTTAGTGTGTCGATTGTGACGTCCCCTTAACATGGTTGGATAACCTTGCATTATTTACAAATTTGGGTCTAACTCGAGTATTTTACCCTCACTTTTTTATTGTGTTTGTTCAGTTTGCGGAAATTTCCTCTCCCGTAGTCAACTTTTTTAGTAACCATAATAAACCTTGGATGTGTTGTTACGTTAACCCCTAAATTATGGAACAACATTCTGTAAAAAAAAATGTTATTTTCGTTTGAGGTTTTTGTGAAATTGCATACACCCTGTACTAGTTAAATGTGGTTCTGGACTCCAAACCACCTTAACCTAGGTCTTTTAAAATCATTTTCGACAGTTATAGTTTAAATCCAGAATAATTTAAATATCTGACCCAATTCTAGTGTCACGATATAGATTTTTCGTCCAACCTGAAACTATGTCTCGGTGAAACTTTTAGGAACAGTTTTAAAAGCGGTATTTCAATTGGAATTGTGCCAACTTTATTACAGGGTTTTAAATGATATTAATGGGACTGTGGTTCTTCGTTTAGGAGGGTTTTTTTCTTTTTTCAAATGCTAATATCATTCCAATTTAAATCGCACTCGTATATATGGAAACACCTGTTGCAGTTCCACTTTGTATAATCAAACCTGTTTTTCAATTGACTCGTGTGATTTAAATTAGAATGGTGCCAAATGCATTATAGGTTTAATAATAATATCCGAACAGCATTGGCTGACCACATCACGAGGTGCTATCCTGAAGTCTTTTTAGCCAAAAAATCCATAAAATCCAGTTTTTATTCAAGACTTTTCCAAGGCATGGGTTGAAAGGCCTCTCAGAGAATGGCTTTTAACTAGTCTCAGGTAATAATTTTAGTTGCATTTTTTTGAAGAAAAAAAAGTAAACTTGTGAAAAGATTTGTTTTTTTATGGTGTAAAGTGTGGTCCACTTCAACTTTTTATCTCCTTTTTTTGTAAAAGAGGGGTAAAAACGCAAGGGACTCGTGATTTATGTAATAAGGTAGATCCCAAAACCAGGAAGTAGGCAAATTTGTTTTATAGGAAGTAAATTCTTCGAGCCCTGTGGCCCATACATGCTTGATTTGGACTGTGTAAACAGTTGGCATCAGTCCAATTTTATGCAGCATTTTATCCCGTATTTTTGAATGTTGGGTTGGTTTTTTCAAGGAGTATTTCGATGGCTTAATTCAGAAGTGGTGATTGGTGAATAAGCCAATTTGTCAAAAATGAGATAATTGTACCATTGGGATCCTGGAAGTATCCCCAATGAACTTTAAAGTTACAGAAATTAATTTAACCAATAATTGTTAAAGACGTGAACAGTAGCGAATATCCAACAAGCTGTCATTCTTAAATGTTAGAAGTGGTG
This sequence comes from Proteroiulus fuscus, assembly GCA_034700285.1. Taxonomy (NCBI): domain Eukaryota; kingdom Metazoa; phylum Arthropoda; class Diplopoda; order Julida; family Blaniulidae; genus Proteroiulus; species Proteroiulus fuscus. Next base: position 1,698 of record JAQIXP010000763.1, read on the forward strand.
AATAGTACAATTCGTTAGTTTACATTTTAAAAATTTCTCAAGACCTGGATTTTTATTTCAAGACAAGTAGCGAATTTGACAATTTTCAATCATTTTTATTTGCATTCTTTTTATTCAATAGGAAAACTAGTGGACATGTGCACATGCGCTACTTCACACTTAATTTATTTCGCTTTCCTGCAAAATTAATTAAAGTCAAACTGGCGAATTTGCATTTTTAAGTTTTTTATTTCTTAAATTACTTAATTAATTTTTACTAATTTAATTATTTAACAAAAATTAGCACATTCCCTGTATAATATACATCGATGGCTTAATTCAGAAGTGGTGAATTTGCCATATTATCAAATAGCATATTCACCACTTCTGAATTAAGCCATCGACATATTGTTCTATCTGTTCACCAAATTTCAGCTTTTTAACTTTGTTTATTTCAAAGTTATACCATTTTTTTCATAAAAACGCTATTATCTCAAAAGCAACTTTTGGCATATTCGTCACTTCTGAATTAAGCCATCGATTTGAAACGTTTAAAAATTGTTGAAAACTAAATTTAATGAAGGGGGGAAAGCATAAATAATGACTGAAATATCAGGAAGCAGCACTAATATATTCAAGAAAAAGATTGTATTCACTTATGTAAACTTGTATGTAAAAATAATTTCTTTTTCCAGAATTGAGCTGTCGAATTTCTGCAGAAAAATTGATATTAATGTTCTGCTGAAAAATAAACTTCATCACGATTTCTGTATAGAGGCAGACCATGTTTCTTTGCAAAAAATTTTAAGCAGATTTCATTTGTGCAGAACGAAAATGTAAATTTTGCTGCAGAAAATCGTCGCCAATTCTGCTGTATGCATTTTTATTTTTGCAGAAAGTTTGCCTTATTTTTCGTGTTTACATCGTAGTGTGTCAGAAAAACTTGGAGGAAAAATAAAAATAAAATAATAATGGCAAGAATATAGGGAAGCACTGATGATAAAAATGGGGATTGTGCCCAAAAGTCAGGGAATAAAAATTACAAAACATGTGAGATTTGTCCAGAATTTGGAATTAGATATTGGTCTAGAAAAGTCAGGGAAATTGTCTCTGGATCATGAACACGAACTTCATGTCAGTTATAATGTATGTAGAGTATATTACAAATTTACAATGAATGAGTGTTTGGACACTTACCTTCCTTTATGGTCATTTTCATCGTACTGGTCATCTTCGTATTCTGCATCATTGGCAATTGGCGAAGCAGTAGTGGTCGTAGACGAGGTCCTCGATTGGTTTCTCGTGGAATTTGTCGTTACATTAGCACTACTTGTTATATTTTTACGACCGAATACAGTTGCCCTTTGACACTCCGTATTTGAAATCCATAAAAAGGCGACAAAGATGGACAAGAGCAGCGATATCCTCGGCGACATTCTCAATAACTTATTCATTATACAAAAAATATATATATTCAAAGCTAATATTTTGGGGGAGAAAAAAAATATATTCGAGCTTGGCGTTAATCCATTGGAAGAATTATCCAAAATTTTGTGCTAAAAGCGTTTTTTTGTTATCTTCTCTTACGAAAAATTGGCAGAATCGACCGGAAAGTGCGGAACTCGATTTGGATTAGCTGTTGCGGTCAGTTGACCCATGGTCCCGAGGCTCGTTGGGACGAGTGACAAACACATTTTTGGGGATAAGAGTGGACAACAACGGTCAAGTCATCACTGTTGTTCAATACATAATGCCCGGTTTCCTTGTATCCAGTTGGGGGGTTTGGTCAGTGCTTGAGAGTGGGGGGTAAAAGTTGAAGGGGAGGGGGGTGGTCAGTTTTGCCGGACAGTCCAGACAGACAACGTCGTTATAGCTTTGATTATTCCGTCTTATGTTCGTCTGAGAAGCAGAGTGGGCCAAGTGAAAGGCTGCAACCAACCTTTTAATGTTGGAGTAAAAAAATTGAAAAAAAGAGGCCAATATGCACATTGAGAACAGTTAGAAAAGTTGGGAAAAATGGTTTCAACCAATGGCGTTGGTCTACAACTAAATAATAATATTTTCAAAAAGTAGACCAACTCTTATAGCTTGAGTTACTTCTTACATGTAGAGAGAATGGTAAAATTACATGGGATGGGGAGGGTCTGGAAAATAACATGTAGTACCCACGTTTCTACCGTACACACCTGTGAACACCTTTTTTAAATTTTTAGCTGGACGTGAGCCGTAGGGGGAGAAGGGGGGGAGGGGAGGGGGTCTACTTGTGCTGGCCACAAAAATAAAGCAAGATTCCACATAAATAACAATAATTAGCCTGATTAAAACGTGTACTTGTACCTGTTTTTTCCACAATTTTATACCGCTATTTTTATGAAAATATTGATTTGGGATTGGGTTTATGGAAGGATAATGGGGCTGTCCATAAATTTTATAAGGTAAATTACATTTTCAATATTTAAATTTTGTATTGTATCGCACACAAGGTATATTCCAAAAAAAGTATTTAATAATTTTAAAAGTATTTTGGCACAAAATGTCCGACCAATCTTTGGGGATGTTCGCTTCCTATTAGTTCTCACAAACTATGCCTAATTTTTATGTACTTTCACATTAGAAATTGACCTTTGAAAGTAATAAATCTGTAGTGATAGGTGAGGTGACGTCAATGGGCAGTGATTTCACCAGTGTCAGTTATTGGTGTGAAAAATTAACAAATCATTAAACAAAATGGCTGCTTAATATGAAAATCAATCCCATCAATATTATTTTTGAAATAATTTATTCGGTTTTTTTTTCTATGCATTTATTGCATGGAAGGAAAGTGAAGCCAAAGTTGAATGATTCCGATGATGAACCTTTCTCCCATTACTAACAGATGGCTCTGAAAGTTCTGAGAACTTATGTTTCAATATGGCGCTGCCCATGTTTTACATAAACATTATGATTTCTCACATTTAAAGTTAACTTGTCGTGAAGGGAACTTCCCCTTTAATAGCAAGAGGTAACAGAAATATGCAGTTCCACATTCATGTAAAGAAATGTATTTTTGTCACATTTAACAATCAATTTCATTTGAAATATTACAATTTTCATATTTCCTGCGTGTAATGATTTCATAAGAACTATAATATAAAAATATGGCAAATGTGACCGGATGTGTTTGAAAGTCGAACTAAATGGGCTATAAATATATCAAAAATAATCATTTATTAATGCATATGTATACATTGTGCTGTGTTCTATATGATTAACGATTGAAATGTAACAATTGTTTGCATCACAAAACAATTGTGAAATGAATTCTTGAGGAAATCACAATTAATCCCCATTTAATAATTGTTGGTCACCTGCTATGAATCATAGGGGTCAAGAGGATATACTCATTTTAGGTGGACCAGATTTAAGTATTAAACTGTCCAGTAACAATGCTATCTCACCTGGGCATCACTATGGCCGCAATTGCATTTGTGTTCATGGGGATTTTTTTTATTATTCAAAATTGCAAATCAATCTCTTATTTTTTTATGCTGTTTAATTCAAAAACGTGTATGAGACATAGCTAGTATTGTCTCTTCTGCATGGTCAGCTGTTGCTCCTGATTAATTCAGACACCTGTGGGGTTTTGTTACCTGCACATGCACCTGTAAATTCAAAGTTTATGCTAAATCAAAACGATTAAATTAGGCTCAATAACAAGCGTTTCATAGAATATTATCACCTAATAGAAATTGTACACCTGTTTTGGCAAGACACAATAAAGTAAGCATTTATTGTATTGTCTAATGCCTCTGTGGGGGTGGTTGCTTGTAGGTGGCGCTGGTTTTCCAGCAATCTTAGAATTTATGATTTATTCCTTTTCTAATATAAACCATTTTACGCTCGTATATAAACTAATATTATATAAACTAATTTTAACAATATAGCAAAAAATGTGTTAGTTATGCATGAGAAAAAGAAATGGAATGATTTAGGTAGCAATAGGGAGGCACCATAGAACGTTATAATTCTACATTTGTTGTGTGAATATTTGCTGGAAGGTTGTAAGTGCAAAATTGAACGAGTATCAATAGGCGTATTTTGGCGTTGTTACCTGGTCTTACGCTGTAGTCATCCAGTTTACAAGTAGCTCTTAACGCCATCATAGGTTACAACCCAAACGCGAAAATGCAAAAGTTCTTCACTTCGTGATTTTCCTGTACGAAGCCTACCTGGGGCCACTTTTTCTCCTACACCTACCTACCCGTAAGTGGAGAGGAAACAGTGGCCTTAGGAAAGCTCCTTAATTTCTGTGATCTCATTTGGTTACTCTACCTATTTAGGTAGATGACGAATGGGTAACTTTTTGTTTACTAGGCATCGTTACGTTATCCGAAACGCAAAAACAACAGACACTAAAAGAAAAACGCTTCAGGTTCAGACCCTGTTACCAAATAGTAACAGGGTCATATCGCCAAAATATGCCTAATGGAATGTATTCATGGGTTCTGAGTGAGCACGTGGCTTGCACATGTTCAATCAGGCAAGTATCTAAGAAATATTCACGTGCAAGTCTCGAGATCAACTGGATCCAAAACAGAAACAGAATCACCAAGTAACAAAAATAGGCAAATCATATTTGGAAAGTTTTACCGCCAGGTGCCGCCTCTTGCTATAATCTTGGTCCCTTTAGCGGATGATAGATGGCGCTTATCCTGCTCAATGAATAATACTGACCCTTGGCTGCTGTGACCCTTGGCTAACAGTAAGCCTACCAGTTTGATCCTCCAGCATTCATTTTCCAAATTCCAACCTCTCAGCAAGCATATTAAATTCAATTAGGCATTGTTGGGTCATGTCATGGTTAACTCACCATGGACTAATGGTTATTGTTGACTAGAATTATTTACATGGATTTTATCGTTACAAGCAAGCCAGTAAATTTTTGTTTTGACAAACTTGCTTACCGGTACTGGAAAAAATTATTCGTGCAATATTTTATTTGAGAATTGTGAACATTACGAATAATTTAGTAATATTTATGGTTAATAATAATAATAGTCTGTGAATCAATGCTTTTTTAAAATGATTTAGTTACTTTCTCATAGGAAAGCAGTATTGAAATTTCGCACATTTTTATGTACAAATTATGCGAATTGAGCCTTAAATATCAATTTGTATGCACATTCAGAACTTATGAAAAATGAACACCATTGCCTCTTGTAATGTTAGTGTGAGTGTGGTGCACACCCAGTTTTTTTTTATTTAATTACTGGATAGAGAATGATGAAGTTTTTAAAACTTGTGATTGACGCTAAAATAATATGGAAATGTAGGCTAAGAAAAACACTTGTAAGTAATTAGTCTTCCTGGTTGTCTTTTTACTGTAATTAATTAAAATTTATTTTGCAACTGCTGGTTTTAAATCGACGAAATTTCTAATTTAAATTCATCTCTGTCGTAAATAACTGTTTATCTGGGAATGGTTTTTTTTTACTTTTTTTTTTGGCAGAAAGGGGGAAGGGAGGGGGGATTTAGGGGCATAATAGGCGGAGCTCCATATATGTACATGTTACTCTTAATCAGGATTGAGTCGACCGATCCCCATTTTATTTTATATTAAATAATATCTACTAAGAGTTCAATCACTTTTTTTAAATAAACCCATCCCTTCATAACTAGAAAATTTGGTAAAATTGAACAGAAAAAAAATGTTACAATTTCTATAAAAAAAATTAGTCGAAAATGTGAAAATATAGCTACTCCTCACATTTTTGTCTTAGTCCATGTTTGACCACAACTGGACAACGACGTTTGACCTACATTTTCTGTTAAAAAAAATAACCGAATTCGTGAGGCTTAATTAGTATTTTATCGGATGACAGAGTAAAGACATTTTTACAATTAAGGATACTTTTTTCAGGAAATAACACCGTTAACTTGTATATGATAATTTTTTAAAGCTAATAAAACTTCTTGAAATTATAGTTAAAATATCCTGCAAGCAATATTAATTGACAGATTTAAAATGTGGCTTTTTTACATTTTTTAAATTTAGCTTTCATATTTCACGTTTTATCTTTCACCTGATTCATCACATCACAATCATGACGAAAACTTTCTCTAACCTTCAGTTTGAGAATCAAAATTATAAATTAAATTTAAAAAATATATTAATGAAAAATTCATCGTACGGTAGGTAATCCGTTAGGTTGAATTAATTTCTATTGCATTTTTCATTTGATTTATTATAATTTAATAGAAATTGTAAATAAGAAAACTAAGAGTAGATAGTGTTCTTCTTTAAGCCTAAAAATTTAATCCTGATGAATAATGGGGCAAGTTTATTTTCCATTTAGTTAGCTTTTTAAATTTCATTTTGGTCATGTTGTTTGTTATAAATAAACTTATAATAGATCCAGGAAGACATTTTAAATAAAAATGAGATGAAATTGGACCAAAAATAAATTTATACAAAAAAATCTGTTTCTAGTTTTCTTTTTGATAAATAGCTTTTCCGTAATTTATTATTTGAAAAATACATATCGTTATAAAATTCACAATTATGATAATAATGCAAAAGTATGATTTAAAACTACCGTATATAATTATGAGTTATTTGGACAATGAATAAGCTCTTATGCTATATAGTCCAGATATACTGAATAATTTGTAAACAATTTAGCATCTTGTAGTTTACCTTATTTTTAATGTTTGTACTAGAAATTTTATACAAGAAAAAATGTTTTTATTTAGATTCAAAAATATAGCAGTGTACATTAAACATAAATTTTAAATGGTTTGTTAATTGGGCTGTAGCATAGTCACGCCAGTTTTAGTTTTTGGGGGTGGTTTTTTTTTCCTAAATGGTTAAATTACTGTGTGACCCATCTCCGAAAGTTTTGGATTAATTTTTACTGGTTTTAATAAGCAATGTTGTCTGTCTTAGGCAACATGCCAATATGCATTAAACTTTTTATATATTGGTCTTCATGGGAAGTCTGGGAATTAATTAAAAAAATGAAAAGTCCCTCACTTTCAAAATTTTTTTGGCATGCTCTACACATTTTTCTTTTCAAAATAATTCTGTTGTTTCCCGCTAGGCCTAGTAAATAAAAATAGATATCTTACTACTTTAAAGGGATAGTCCCCACTTTGAAAGAAGGTGGTCGTAGGAGGAAAAGTATGAAAAATTAGGAAAGGCATGGAAATTGCAATTTGATTTGAGCCCTCTAATCATTGAATAAACTGTCCTGAATACGTGGCTTTGATTGGAAATGCAAAGTCCAAATAGGCGCCATTTTACTGACAGTATGTAGCGCCCTCTACTGGATAAAAAGCATCAGATCTCGTGAAACACGTACTTAAGGCGTCTTCGGCAAATCAAAAAACGCACGAGAAATTTGCTTTCAACCTTCGGCAATTCAGTGTGACGTCACTAAAAGTCATTCCCGCCATTACAAAAATCTTATAAGAAATGTGTTCTGCTAGTTAGTCAACTGGGAACTGACTAACCCGTAAGAAAGTAAAAGAACGAATGGATGTACCCATAATGCAAAGCGTTATAATAAACGTTTAAAGGCATCGAAAAATGCGAATGAATTATAATAAATGTAAAATTTCTAGACTTTCATCAGGTAAGTAGACATGAAAGGTTTTCCTTTTAACATTTATCATATTAATGTTGTTAATTATTGTTAGCATGTGTAGTGTAAACGTAAAAGACTCCCAGTACCCCGTTTGTGACGTATATTCAGCCTTCGGCAAATCGGAATTTTAATTTTAGTTTTTGCTAATATATTATGTCATCTCATTTAGATTGAGCTTAAGACCATCTGATTTGCCGAAGACGCCTATAAGCATTTCCTAGAGGGCGCCACCAACTCTCAATGTCTGCTGAAGCCTATGGAAAAATGGCGCCTATAATGTGCATTTTGCAAACGCCTTAAATTTTTTCAATGTGGAAACTCTGTTGCAATTATTATTGTCACAGCCATTCATATCTAGTAAGTGTGAACAACTTCAATGTTGATTGCTACAAGGTGGGACTTTCCCTTTAGGTTATCAATTTCACTTTTCTTTCTTTTTAAACGAAATAAGGGTTATTTTCTGAGTTTCATTTTTTGTTGTAGGCCTAAAAAGTAAAAAAGGGTTGTATTTGTTGTTGTTGAATTTTACTGGTAGTTTGCAACCCGGAAGTTCATTTAAGGTAAAGGTCATTTTCACGTGAATTTTGTGGGTGCAAGGTCAGATTCAGATTGGACGAAAGGGGTCAAGCGGGGTCAAATGGGAATTTCAGTGCTGTAAAGTTGAAATAATTATTTTCGATGAGTTTATTAATATATTATCAATAGTGAGTAGGCCTATAGTGCAACAGATACAATGTAGTTTATAAAAGTAGAAATGAAAAAAACTAGTTTTAAAATATGCTAAGTTCATAAAGGATGAGATGGCCTGTTAATCCAATTTGTATGAAATCGTAATAGAGGGCGCGCCTAGCCAACAACTAAGATAATTTTAATCCAATTTGTGGGATTTTTTTCAATAAAATAAAAATAATCGCATTTTAACTTGCTTTTTAGTTTACTTGGATAACACAAACTGGTTTCTATATAAATGAATATATCAGAATCAAACAACCATTTTAAAAAATTTTTTTTTTGCTATTGCTCGTGGCAACGCCCTACCAATTTTATATAAAATAAATTTAATATATAAAGTAGGCCTATATATATACTACAATATTTTAGAAAAAAACCATGACTATACCATTCATTTTAGATCAACATACTGAAACCAAAACGGGTAGCAAGCAGCAGCAGTGGCGTGAATTATTAGCATTTTAATATTTTTTTTTATGTATCCACACTTTCCTAACTAGTAGCTAGTTTGGTTAATTCAGTAAAATTTGTTAATCACATACCTATATTATGAGATGATTTCATTTATGCAGATTGAAACATGTTATGGTTGCATTACATTGATAAGTCCAATTTTTAATTTGGAACTTTATGCAGTCTGGCACATCACAGAAAGTTTAGGTTTTATTCACCAAGCAGTTATTCCTGTAAAAAAATTAAATGTGAAAAAATGCATTGAGTTATATTAGTATAGGCTACGATGGCCTATGTTATACTTGCTTATAATATCATCCAATTTACTTTTTCCATTTTTCATAATATTTTTCTCAGGCAAACGGTTTGGTGAATAATTCCAGTATTTTATATGACGAGTTTGACTGGAATTACGTTTATAAATAAAATTTACAATGCTTGAAATCAATAAATGAAAAACAAAATGGAGTCGTTGGACTTTCCATATTGAGAAGTCCAACGACTCCAATTTTATAACATGCAATTATGGCAATAATTATTCAATTTTTGTTGTTGTAATTTAGCATGCACAGTATACGTTTAAAAGAAAGCTCAGCTCAATTTTTAGTTACTTTAATATAAAGAAGCCTTAATAAAAATAATTAGCGAGAGTTTTTATCTTCTGAAATTGCTGTCAATACTCATTTAATTGTAATTAGAATTAAGAAGTGATAAAAGCTTACACTTATTTGGAGCATTATAGCTGACGTCATAAGGGTTCCACTTTAGCATATATTGCAGACAATCAGGGGCCCTCTCTATGACGTCACATGGTGACAACAATGACTATCCTCCATTGGACGGTATTTTTGACATTTATTCCAATTATAATTTAAGCTTTAATAGCAGTTTCAGAATTTATGCACAAGTTTTTGTTTTTGATCTCAAAAATATCTTGGAAATTAATAAGAAATTTTATTATAAAGGGAAGTCTCACTTTATGACAACTTCATGACAAGTGCTTTTTTAGTTGTTAGTCATTAGAACAAAACGTAGAAATAAAAATTATAATATTTGAATTAAATTTACTAACAGGAATACTTGATTGACACTTAAAATGTTAGCACCATCTGTTAGTAATGGGAGAAAGTTTCATCATTGGAGTCATTCAATTTTGGCTTCACTTTTCTTCTATGCAATAATGCATAGAAAAAAAAGGAATAAAATAAATGTAGGCCTATTCCAAAAATAAGTATAGGGGGTGGCGAAAATTTTCTGAGATTATTAGTTTGTGGCGCTTGGTGGCGCTTTTAACGATTAAAATGGACGCCATCGCTGGCCAATATTTTTCATGAAATCATGGTGTTTAGTCTTGACTTATTCCCCTTTTAATATTACTTTGTAAAAAGTAACTTTCCCTATCTGTATTCTAAATATCAGTAGGCCTATTGAATTTTTAACATTCTGTAAAACAGTTTTATTTTGACTTATTATGCTAATTTTTCTGGAAAATTACATATTATCAAATATATAATATTGTTAGTTACAATTGTAGGATATAGCCTATGCCTAAAAGCAAATTTACGTGCAGTTTTCCATTTTATTTCTTTTGAAAGGAGATTTCAATTCATCAATTTTAATGGGACGAATATGTACATTCTGTTGATAAACACAGGCGTGTTCATAAATTTTATCAAAATTAACCCTGATCTTTAAGTAGGCTTATTACCCATTGTGATATTCGCGACATATTTTGACCATAAAAACTATACACTGATGATCATATTACAACTTAATATTGTATTGTTTCGCTATAATTCTTTATCTATAACAGTTGTTCATAAAAAGGTCATTTGCTATCTGAATAAATTAGGTCCTATCGGTACCATTTTGCTAATACAATGGGACCGAACATTGAAAAAAAATGGGTGGGAAATCCATTTGCAGAAAGAGAAATCAAAATTGGCGAAATAAATGAACCAACAACTCCCTTTATTGTATTTCATATTTGATGATGAAAAAAATAATGGGGATAAAAATGACATAAGAATAGCATTAAGGAAATACTGGAGCACGTTCCTAATTATTAAGAAAAATCAACAAAGGATCTGGCCAGAAATTACGCCATTTTTTAAAAATAATGTGCACAATTTTTTCGTTTATATTTTTTAAATTATAACTGACGAATTGCCATTTCTAAAGTTTCTTACAAAGCCATGGATATAGATATGTTATCTTATGACTCTTTAAATAACAGATTAGTTAAAACTGTTAAGAATATCAAATGAATGCAAATGGTTGATGAACAAAAAAAACATGTATTTTAAGTATTATACTGAATCATAATAAGTGGCTGGAGTGGCCTTGGGTCAAGCGGAACGTAATTAGTTTGGCCTTGAATGTGCACTGACCAGTGTGGAATATAATATTACGTGTATTTTCGTTTTTATTAACAGAAGTACAATGCCAAAAACAACACTATTTATCACAAACAGAATATAAAATATTGACAAGAATTGCATTGCTAATTTTGAAATTGCATTGCTAAACCATTTTCGTAACATCAAGTTTTATAATATACTGCTTGCGATGAGAATGGACTTGCAAAAAAATAAATTTCTTACTTGGTTTTTGAAAACGTATTTAAATTTAAACAATAGCTAATAAATTACATGCATCTGCTCTGCTTACCACGAAATGCATACAATATTGTGACGTCATTTTTTATCTCCCCATAATGCAGTTGGAAAAAAATACACGTCATGTTCAAATGTCATGAAACTTATTTACAGTACTTTTATTTAATAGGCCTACTTACCAATTTGGAACAGTTGTACGAGGAGCATCTTAGCCATATACATTTAAAGGGAAAGTCCCACTTTGTAAATAGTAATTTTTAAATGGTATTATGGTACACACTTACTATAGTGAGTGAAACCGTGCAAAAGAACGGCATAAATTTACATTGACTTGTGATTGCCAGTAATGGGATATTCACGCCGTTCTTTTGCTCGGTTTCACTATTTCAGCAGACACTGATTGTTGGTGGCGCCCTCTAAGACATGCATGTTTACTCGTAAATGTTTCATGAGAGCTGATGTCTTTTATCCAGCAGACACTGATTTCAGCAAACATTGATTGTTGGTGGCGCCCTCTAAGACATGCATGTTTACCCGTAAATGTTTCATGAGAGCTGATGCCTTTTATCCAGTAGAGGGCGCTACACTCTGTCAGTAAAATGGCGCCTACTTGGACTTTGCATTTTCAACCAAATCCTTGTATTCAGAACATTTTAAATTTCTTGATTGGTGGGGTCAATTCAAATTTAAAATTTTTTGCCTTTCCTAATTTTTCATGCTCTTCCTTCTACAACCCACTTCTTTCAAAGTGGAACTGTCCCTTTAAGGTCTTAAGGCATGGAACATTTTGAATTATGAGATTGCCCCTCACAACACTTATTATTCACAAATTTGTTGGTCCCATGTTCTTATCTGTAATCTTGTCATTCAACTTGTATGGCTTTCATTTCCTATCCAAAAATGTTGTTCTCCCTGTGTGAGAACAGATTTCCCATGAAAACGTCGACGTGGTTCCTCAGTTTTTGGCCAATTTCAAATATTTTTCTTCCCCCTTCCTTCCCTGAAATGTGTATTGAATTGCTGTCAACTTTGTAGAAAAACAATTTTTGTACACCTGAATGAATGCACATTTTGAAAAAGGGGATTTTGTTGTTGTGTCTATATTTAGTGGCCCTTTGAAGGGGGAACATTATCAGGGCCCCTCAAAAAAACATTTATTTTTGGTTACACGTTTGTGTATTATTATAGGCCTACTCGCTCAAAGCAATTATCTAAACTGACTATTATAATTTTTTGACATCCACTTTTCTCGAAGTTTTGAATTTCGTGTACTGCATCTTAGGCAGTTGTAGCTCAGACCTTTCAGGTGTGTTTTTAGGCCTACCAATCTATTGAACAGCTGTTGGTCAACACGAATCAAAGGGTTAGTAATCTAAATTTTGAAAAAAAAACTGATCGGGAGAGGTCGCCTCGAAACTGTCGTTTCATATTCCAGTCTCTCTCCACCAGTACACCTGCAATTATTAGATGAGGATAAACGTAATAATCTATGTACAATTTGCCAAAAATAAGGAAAAATGTTTGTAAGTAGGCCGTGGGTTCAGTCTCAACCATTTTTATTACTAATTAAAATGTTTCTGCCCTTAGCCTTTTTACTCTCCTCAAGCTATTTCACATTAAAGGGACGTTGGCGAGGCTTAAAGGGGGGTCTCTCATTCAAAAAGGGTAAGGGAAGTGTTTTTTTTGTATTTTAATACAGAAAAGGTCATTCACTCATGAGGTCAGCATATGAATACACATTTCATTCTGTTAATATAATTAAATTCCACCTTATTTTTTCTTCTTTTTTAATTTAATTGTTGGATTCTGATGGGTGTCTTACTGTTTAGCCTTAAGGTGTATAGGCCTACTGGTCAAACTTGGTTTAAATATTATTTTGTCCGAATATTAGTAAGTTGAGGAAGTTCGGGCAATAATATTTATTATTTTATTTGGAAAAATGTTTTTTTTTATAATTGTTTTGCGGTTTTTGATATAAATATTTTGGGCGGTATTTTCTATGTCCAGCGGCCATATTGGCTGGTCTAGAATACATAAAAACGAGGGGCAAGGATCCTCCTCTCATGCATTTATGCATATTTTTTTTTTAGGGGGGAAGCCGTGAGGTCGTTTACCCTCTCGGCCCTTACCAACTGCCACCCCCATCCCAATAATTGGAAATTAGGAAATTCATCTTCTAAATGAAATCTTTATGTCAGTCACACGTGAATTTAAATAGCATTACCCAGCACTATTCAGCTGGTTGATTGACCATTTTTTATTTTTTTTGTAAAAAGAACTAAAAATTTGGTAAAAGCAGGTTAGGGAATTGAAGATTTTTTTTTAGGAAAAAAACCATTTGCTAGATCAGTGAAAATTGTATTTCTTACAAAGGGTTTTTGTTTTATAATTTCAGTTTTTCAAGCACAAATTTTTTTAATTTCGTTTGCTTTATTTGAAGAAAGTTCATCTTCGTTTTTGCAGTGAGCTTTCCATGCATAAAACTATCAAGCGTCAGTAGAGCTTGTTAAAAAATGATCTGATTGGCTAATCAAATGTGTCAGTTAGCGCCATAAGTAGGCCTTCCTGTCTGCTGTAGTTGTAGTATTTGTAGTAAAGTGATGCCATGACTGGCAATGCGTTTATCATGTTTTGCATTTTCGTAGACTTAGCATTAGCTTCGATTTATACTCGCACCCAGCCAATGCTATTGTAAGTTAGGAAAATTTTGGCTAGTTTAGGTTGGGTTTTTACTCAGTTCAACATTTTTTTGGAGGTGGGTGTAATCAGAAAATGAGTGAACGGATTTTTGCTCCACAACCCCTGACCCACAATCCTTCAATTTTTATAGAAAATTGGCATGGGATGGTAAGTTCTGAGGCAATAATTATGACAAACCTGAAATAGAACGTAAATGTATTATTCAATGTTACATAAATGTTGTTGAAATGGGGGAGTATGTGTGTGGTATCGCTGTTTTATTTTTTTTAAAAGTTATGAAACGAGACTGTAATTATAGTAAAATGCAAATTTTGGTACTCTTGCACAAATGTCAAACACGACTTTATAGATGCAATTTTTCAAGTTTTGAAAAGGGTCATTAAATTTGGTTTAAAAGGCTGTAATTTAACGTGAATTTGGTATACGGTTTTAGTTAAGGCAATGACATTTTCCCCCTTGTAAGGTTAGGCCCGATGCACGCATGGTCAGAACAACTTGAATCCACATTTGGGAAAATTGGACTGAAGTCATGGAAATTCGTATAAATGAAATAACATACACGTATTATGGGGTTTCATAGCCTATATATAAGTGAATTTTGAATTGTTGTCAAGTGTTATGCTGTTTGTTTTTATGAGTGATTAGCTCATTTTGTGTGTCATTCTTTTAAGTAATGAAGGTAAATTGACTAATAAGGGTCTTATTAATTTGAGTATGTCCTTGACACTAAAAATCCAAGGTGAAGTGCACATTTTCAGATATTTTTATACTTTTTTCTAACTAGATAGTTGGTGAGTAATAGTAATTTGTTCACTTCCTGTTTATTTTTTATCTGGTTTAGGGAAAACTATTATTCAAAATGATTGTTTCAAGCGTGATTTTCAGTGAAAAGTCGAAATTACATTTTACTATATTTTCCCAAAGTAATTAGACGGTATAAGGTCATTGTGGTAATGATTTTGCCCCAACGAGGATATGCTTACAAAAGTACACCATGTAGGATAAGTGATATCATCAGGTTTTTTTTCCACTTTTTAATTTTTTTCTTCTAATGTGAGCTTATGAAATGTATAATTTAAAAATGGAATGTGAATTAACACCAATGTCCATGAGTCTGGAAAAAAAGCCATTGTAATTTTATTTTCAAACTTTTTTCTATTAACATTTTTTTATTAATTTGGAAAATGCCATTATACTATCAAAATTCTATTAAAGTTTCAAATTTAACGAATGCTGAAATTATAATTGAAGGAATAAATTAAAAATATATACCTTTCAGATAAAATTCAATTGGGTTCGTCTTCCAGAAAAATTCATTAGGTTCTTTGTGCGGAACGAAAAAAATTAATAAACATTACAAAAAGTATGGGTATCAAGGGAAGTTGGAATCAGTCCAACTTGAATAACACAATTCAGAAAGTATGATCATATTATTTTTTACCTAATTTGGTATCATTAAGCCAGATTTTATTTTAACACATTTTTCATTGATTTAAATTGAACTTCTTGTTCTGCATATTGAAGTCCCTCTTTCAAAAGTTGAGAACATTCTTTAGTTTAAAGGGAAAGTCCCACCTTGTAGCGAGTAATATTAAGTTGTAGGCCTACTCACTGTGGTTGTGACAATAATAATTGCAGTAGTTTCCATATTGAAGGAATCACGACGTTTGCCAAATACATGTTAGGCGCCATTTTTCCATAGATTTCAGCAGACACAGCAGTTGGTAACGCCCTCTAGGACGTGCATGTGCACGTGTTCCATAAGAGCTGATGTCTTTTATCCAGCAGAGGGCGCTGCATACTGTCAGTAAAATGGTGCCCACTTGAGCTTTGCATTTTCAACCAAATCCATGTATTCAGTACATTTTATTTAATGATTGGGGGGCTCAAATCAAATTGCAATTTCCATGCCTTTTCTGAGTTTTCATGCTCATCTTCCTACAACCATCTTAATTCTTTTAAGGTGGGACCTTCCGTTTAATGAATACTTAACATATTTTGGGTCTCTTTAATATCTAGCAGCACCCTTGCAGTACTAGCGATTTTAGATGCATTGTACAAGCTTGAGGTCCAAAAATTGTTGAAACAGAATATAAAGTGAGCACCTGGAGTGCTGACGTAGCCCGGCCCTTCCCCAAAGATTCTTTGTTTTTTTTTATTGTTAGTTTTTAATGTGTTCGTAGGTGCCAATATTAGGGAATATTAAACCACGATTGAAATACTAACTTTGCGAATTAATGCCATTTTTTTTTTCTTTGCATTAATTATGTAATTTATCAGCAAACATAAATGTTGATTCATTGACCTCTTCATTACATTAATCTCAAAGGATTACACAGATTAAACGGGATTAAGGGCATGTTTTGATTACTTTATTTTTTATTGAGGATATTCATTGCTGTATATTTGAATGAATTCTTCCTTATTTTTGATACAATATTGCAGAAATCAATGTTAAGTAAAAATTGTTTTGCTCTTTCAGAAGACAGACTTAAACCGGAAGGGTCGGATCCGCCCGCTTTGTTTCCACAAACCAAAAAAGAAGTGCAATGGAGAGTTTCAGAACAAAGGTTCCAAGAAAAGGAATCTCGGCAGGGATTCAAGTCCTCCAATTGGAACTTGCAAGATTCTGCCATTCCGAACTATTTGAATACCGAGGAGTTCGAACGCTTCAAGAAGTGGCAGAACGATGACATAAGGGGACCAGTAGCCAAAGATGCCCATTCTGATCTGTCTTTGGTGCCGATCCGCTTGTTGAACGATGACCAGTGTTTGTTCAAGGAGGAACCATATCGAGACGATGGGTACGAGAGGTCAATGTCAAATGGTCCTCGGTTAACCCACGTGGACGTGGATTTAGTGCGACCGTCCTTCCTGACATTTGCCCTAACGCCTCCACTTCATCCTACTCCTCCTGCATCACTTCCGGTTAGTCACACTGGACAGTGGTCATCACCGTCTGGGAAGGAGCAACGAGTTGAGCCACCATCGGAAGTGCCTTTGATGAGGAGGATGGCATGGGTGCCAATTGATACGTCAACCCACAAAAGTGCCAATCAGCCTGTTGTTAAAGGTTAGTGCTTCTATTTATCAGGGTGGATAAAAATCTTAACTTAAAAAATCAGATGGCTTTAATTCAAGTTAATAAGTATGAGCTTTAACACTAGAGGGTGTGAAGTTTTATGAAATTATTTACGAAATGGTTGAGAAGTCCTGTAAACTAATGGCAATAGAGAGCAGTGTGACAAACACAAATACTGCCTATTTGCCCCTACCATCTGTGGGTTTCCTGCTAGTGACTCCCTATATCTGGTAGCATTAGCATTGGGATTTATTTTTATTATTTTAGATCTTATTTTAAAAGAAAATTCAGTTTCGTTAAATACATCTACCTTATTGTGAGTATAATATTATAAGATGTGACAGGTTATGACAATCATCATAGGCAATTCACAAACATATTTATTAACTGAAAGTAAATAACACTAATCTTGAGCTCATGGTAAGCCAACTAAGGGCTAGTTGCACCAACAATAGTTAAGTCTTAACCCAGGGTTAATATGATCATGTGACTGATTTGGGCCAATAAAAATTCAGGAACGTAAAGAAAACCTTAGATTAGTATTGGGTTAATATTAACTCTTGTTGGTGCAACTAGCCCTAAGTGTATGTGCTGCCCAAATGTGGTCCATTTTCATGATTTCTGATGATTTTCTTTAAATCATATGATTTAACTCTGTTATTTAAAATACTACCTTAAATAAGTCCTACAAATAACTCTGGAGTATTTTTTGCCTCAAAGAAATTGGCTTGAAATTCTGCACTTCCTTTTACTGACATGAGTCCTTTGTTACGTTACCCACTTGCTCTTCCTGGGCCTTTAATATAACAGAAATCCTTGATCCTCCCCTCTTGTTAGAGAAATATTATTTGAAACAAATTATTGTCATTTCTAAGGTACATAAATAACAACAATTGCTAGCTGAAATGGTAGTGTTTTTGAGGAAAATGCATTTTCCGTATTGCAACCCTATCATTACGAAAATATTTGTCGCATATTATCTACTGGCTGTGCAGGAAGTCATGTCCACTTCTGGTAACAACGCACAAAGAACTCATTATTAAACAATACCACAGAAGGTCACGTGATACAGTACAATCTTATAAGTACCTGTAATTATATACCAATGAGAATCTTTACTGTTTCCGAAAACTTGGTTTATAGTGTCAGCGTTTTTCTATAGTGATGGCTAAAAACCTGTACATACAGTTGCTTTTTGATTACACTACAAATATCAAATTTAATCAATGGTTGGTTTAACCATTGTTAGATAAATCACTAGGTTTAGCACTCCCCCTCCCCTCCCTATGAAGTTTGTTTTTGTGCAGAATTTTGCATTTTTATTTGGGCTTCGAAATGTTGCCCTTTGCCACAAAATCTTTTTGCAAAAATTTTGTGATATTTTATTGTAGTTGTGTACCAAAATCAGAGAACCAGGGGGGCAAAACGTCTCTCTTTCCCCCCCCCCCCCGAACCGCTAGTGTCTAGCCACCCTCCCTAATCCGAATGGTAATGGATCCTGATTGCATGTTTTGGGGGGGATCACGATCAAGATGTCCGTGTGAATGAGGTATTATAAACCATGCATGGCTCGTCTATTGCTAAACAAGGAAGAATTTTAACTCTGGTTAGCAAACTACGGGAGTCATGCATTCAGTGTTGGTTGAAAGCTGGTCGAAGGTTGAAAGCAAGTTTAATGAAAGATTCATTCTCCGCTCTGAAATTTTGTTCCAAAATGGTGCTCAGTGCACGTGCGAATTACATTTGGTCTGCTGAGATATGCACATGCACTTAGTCCTATTTTAGAAGAAATGTTGCGAAGAGAATGCAGCTTTAATACATCGTTTTAGATAAACATTATAGGCCTACTATAGGTTGTTAACCAAACCACCAACTAACCATGGGAATAGTCAAAAGCTAGAAGCTCTGTGATAAATTGCTCAGGTCAGGGTAAGAAAGTTCTCGAATTTTAAGCCATGTTTTTGGTCCGGCGCTATATGCGTATCCCTCTCAATGTCTCTTAATTGGTTCGTGAAGAAAGTCTATAGTGAATGTTGTTATTTTTTTTCCCCATTGTGTAAGCAAATTTATTTTTCCATTTCATCATTTAATAGTGTAGTAAAGTTTTTAAAATGATGCCGACAGTACATGATGTTACTCCGTGCAAGCATTTTTTAAAGAAAAAATTAAAATGATACTCAAATCTTTGAAACTATGACCTTCGTATAATCGGTTCATGCTTATACCACCCAAATTAATTCTTCAAAACAAAAACTGTAACCTATTTACGCGGGTGTTTGTCTAAAGGGTTTATAAGAACAACCTGGAAATGAAATTTTTATTCAAAATTTAAAAAATGCTTAATTATTTAGCATAATAAATCTTTAGTTTTTATTGAGATCAGGTATTTTGCATAAAAAATATCTTAATTATGATTATTAATGCAATGTTCTCCTGCCTTTGTGGTACTTAATTACTTCAGTTCAGGGAAATTCAATGATTGAGGGGACTAACCACTATTGACATAAATGGATTTTTAATTGTTTATTGAATAATGATGTGGAACAATTTTTGTTTGTTTTCATAATTAAGATTTGGTACATATCGGTTCAAAAACTTTCTAATGTGTTTTTGTAATGCATCTGCATATAAAAATAGAAAAATGCACTTATTAAGCCAAAATAGAAATCGTGCCTCTTTTAGGAATTTTATAAAGACTTGGCTTAAATATTAATCTGCTCTATGATTTATAATACCAGTACAGAAAAACAATTATGCGTGCTTTTTTATCTAATTTGCATAACACTTAACCTCCCATAAAATTTGTCCGTTATATAAGAATAACAACGGTAGAAAAAAATTAATACTAAAGGTACATAAATTATGCATTTCTTACAAGCGTGGCGAATATTTCAAGAAATTTATAAGACTTAAAAATGTAATGCATTAATCCTTATCAAATATTAACTTCCTGAAATGATTTTAAAAAGAACTGGAAATGAATAGCTTCCTAATGTTTGAAATCATTAAATTGAAAATTGTATATAATTAATTCAAATTGGAAGTGGAGCAGTGAAATAAGTATAGCTTATATACCGGTAGTGCACAACTGGAATGAAAAATTCATATCGAAATGAAAAATCAGGGAAAATGGCTGATTGCTTGAGAAAATCAGTGAAAAAATTTCTGTACATTTTTTAACCTATTTTTCAAAAGGAGGATTAAAGGAGGATTATGCATTCCATATCTGTATGGGAGGATATGTATGTCCAAGTAACCAAAACAATTGGTATACCCTATAGATCTCCATATTGGTGGCAATTTCAGAGTCTTTCAAACGTAAATTTTGAAAAAATTTCTAAACTTTATTTCCAATTAAAAAGGAAAATTATAAGATATTCATGTCAATTATTCGTAAAATTTATTTTTTAGTTATTTCATATTGTTAAGGGGGCTGTCCACACTTTTGAGAGCATGCATGCTCCTATGGAAATTTCCATGTTAAATATAAATTAAAATTTCTCAATAATGGCTAAACATAAATTGTTGGGGTTTGATTTTTATGAAGGACAATTACATTTACTAAAACGTGATGCATGATTTTTTGTTTATCTGCCCTGTGAGCTGTACAATTAGGCAAAATGTTGCAAGAAACTCAACGGTAAACTTTGAAATTCGATAAATAAATATAAAATGCACGTAATAATAAAATCGAATTTATACATTTTGTAGTAAATTAAATAAGCTTTCCAAAAAATCAAACCCCATCGTTATCCGCTCAGCCAATATTGAG
>JAQIXP010000764.1:0-22655 GCA_034700285.1 Proteroiulus fuscus
TAGTTTTATTCAGGCAGACAAATTATGTAGCATGGACTATGAAAATTAGCGCCATCTAGTGATATAGTTTTGCAACTGTGGCACAAAGTGAAGAAATTTACAGTGATGTTAATTCACCTTCTAGGGTAGTGAGCTAAAGCGAACTAGCCATTCTTACACCGTGATATATATATATATATAAACATGTGATCATCCATAGATGGCTGAAAAGGCATTTTTTATTTGTTATTCTACAGCTCCTAGAGACCTGTTAAGCCGATCATACAGTGTTTGATAGCGGCATTTTTTTCGTTTATGGAATCATAAATTGTTCGTTCAAATCCTGCAAGTGGTTTTTGTGAACATATACGGTGTATATATATATATGCTGGAAGCTACGTGATCATATTTTTAATACATATAAAAAGATTGAAAGTTTGACAAAAGCAACAAAAAAATAGTTCTTAAGCTTCTAAACTTTATACTGGTCTATAGGGATTATAAATATATTATATATATATAATCAAGCTTTTTTATTGACATAGATAGGCTTGCATGAAAAAAAGCAATTTCTACAGTAAGCTAATAAAATGACATAAGGAGAAATAATCATAAAAAATGTATACACTTTTCTGTAAGAACATATTTTCATTAGAAAATGTGCTTTCTTAAAAATTGTATATACTGAATTAGTATATAGTATATACATGACAAAGACATATAGGTCTACCTTTAAGGCAGGTTAAAAATAAACGGATGTATGATTAAAAATAATAATATTCTCAACAATTGCCATTTTAAAAAAGCCATGCATGCAAATCTGACTTTCCTTTAAGCAATATTCTAATATGTAAAAGAAAATATCAAATATTAAAAACTGTATCGTATTTTTGGAAATAAAACAATTTAGAGATTATGCCCATGTAGTTAGATTGAAAGAGCTGCATTCCCCATATACAGGTAAAATACTTATTGATGCATGTGAAAATGTATCAGAGTTCGCTTATATACTTTTGACCACTGGGAGACATTAATTAAGGTTTATAAGGAAACAGGACTTATATGCATTTAATTAAGAGAAAAATTCCTTGTAATTCTTTAGTTTCTAGAGACAGCAAAAAAAATAAAAAAACTTTTCCAGGACTATACCACATACAACAGAATTATTGTTATTAACATTTAAAAACACAATTTTAGGGGCTGAACTATCCTTAAATTATGTAATGTATTTATCCATGGACGAATGAATTAGTATACACTATAAACTTTGAACTATATAGTTAGCCTATATTAAGTGTAACAAATCTTGTTACCTCACATTAAAAAAATTCTCCACCTTCAATAAAAATGGAGTAAACTCATATTCACAGCCTTATTTGTAACATTTACTCAAATTGTTGGTTAATTTGCTTTAAAATAAGTTAATTTTGCGTATCAATTTATTCCTCATAACTATACACTCCCTTAGGTGTCATAACTATACACTCCCTTAGGTGTCATAACAAAACTTTTTTTTATGTAAAACTGACCTAATATTGGAGTAAATGTTTTAAATATAGTTCTAGGTTTACTCCATTTGTATCCGCTCCATAAAAATAGTGTACAAGCAACATTTTAATCCTAATTACTCTTTTCAAGGTTTAGTGTAGATTGTGTGAAACATTACTTACATCCATTACTACTCATGGGGGTAGATTAATTCTCATCGTTACGTAACGTTTTTGTTTATTAGTGTACATTCAAAAATTTTCAGCTGTAATATACAGGGTGAGCATAAAAGAATGCACATACTTTAAAAATTAATTACGACAAAAGTACAAAAGATACAGCATTGCGGTTTGCTTTATTCAAAAGATACACTCATAAAGTTTTTTATGGTGCTGTCGTTTTAAACCACTATGACCAGCATGCAATGCATGGCGTCCCTTCCTAAAAATGGCGTCCGTGCAACAGAAGGCGCTGTGCATGATATGGTTTTGTGAGATAAAATAAGTAAAATAAAAACAGTGAAATAAAAATTCAGAACAGAATAAGGAGAAGTGACACCATCATTCAAGTCCATAAAACGAGTAGAATAATTTAAACAAACGGGTAGTTTGTTGGACTGCTCAGAAATGTTTCCCCACACTGTTTCAACCTGTTGGTCTGACACGTGTGGCCTTCCAGGACACTTCATCCTTAAAAACACTACCCGTTTGTTTTAATTGTTCTACCCATTGTTTTATGGACTTAAATGATGGTGCCACTTCTTGGTATTCTGTTCTGAGTTTTTATTTCACTGTACTAACGGATTTACTCACAAAACCATATCACACACAGTGCTTTCTAATGCATGGACGCCATTTTTGGGAAGGAACGCCACGCATTGCATGCTGGTCATAATGGTTTGAAACGAGAGTGGCATAAAAAAACTTCATAAGTGTATCTTTTGAATAAAGCAAACCGCAATGCTGTATCTTTGGTACTTTTGCCGTAATTAATTTTTAAAGTATGGGCATTCTTTTATGCTCACCCTGTACAGTATAGCAACATTGACTTGGCAACATATAATATGATATTTCTGGTGGTATGCAAAATCAGTAATGACTATTTAGGTGAATGGCTTATGCTCTATATAAGACGACTGCATGCATAGGTGCATTTAGGAGATCTAAAATACATTGTATAAAATTCCACCGAGCCCCCCCTCCCCCTTCCTCCCTAACAGCAGGTCTAAATGCGCCTATGACGTCTGCATGGGTTAACTTTTTCTCCTCAAATTTTATTTTGTAAGAGAGAAAGAAGGGGATACTATATTGACAAACATTAAGAAGTTCTAATATAGTTATCTCATTATTCATTGTTTCAAATTGGTAGAAATGGAAGGTGTCCTTTTTTGAAAAAGGTACCCCTTCATTCTAAACATGTTTTACGGAAAATCAGTTATGTACCCAATTTCCATGAAAAGCTGCCAAATATTATAACTGACCGATATTATTCATGGGAGTTTGTGTTGGACACATTTATCACACAG
This sequence comes from Proteroiulus fuscus, assembly GCA_034700285.1. NCBI lineage: Eukaryota > Metazoa > Arthropoda > Diplopoda > Julida > Blaniulidae > Proteroiulus > Proteroiulus fuscus. The sequence goes on from JAQIXP010000764.1 coordinate 2,993, forward strand.
CAGATTGCACACAGGGTTCGATTTTGGCATTTTGAACTAGGGGGGAGTTGGTCATTGCATACAGTGCTGCACCCAGAAATCCATTTTTTTGGGGAAACAAGGGGGGGGGGGAGGGGGGCAGCTGACTAAAAAAAATGTTCCTAAATTTTTGGCCATAGGTGAAAATTAGGTTTTCGTATACCATTGTAAAAATTGATTAAAAATGGCGCCACAGGCGATTTTTTTTCACTCAAAAATGGGCCAAAATCACTAAAAGTGCCAATTTTATAATTTTTTTTAGTACGAGTTCAACTATTTCAGTGACTTTCTACACGAACTTTTAGGGGGGGTTGAGAGTGCTCCAATGTCGACCCCCCTAGGGGGTCTTTTCTGCAGATAAATAGGGGAATCGAACCACCCCCCCCTCCCCGGTAAATCGAACCATGCTTCTAGATAATCCGCGCAACCAAATGTTTCAAGAATTTTAAAGTATTTTTTGAAAAGAAAACATTTTCCAGTTCATTATATTTCTTTCAATGCAGGCAATTTCTTTCGGTTCAGTAAAATTTAAAGATAAGTCTGTTAAGTCATGCGGTCACTAGGAATTCTAAGTGGTATAAGCAATTGCATGCAAGTTATATTAGTTGATATGGAATAAGACTTTATCTATAGCATGTATTGTAGACAAAATATATACTTACTATTAAAACTAAAGGCCTAACGGGGCAATATTTGCTAAACCAACTTTTCCACGGAAGACTGGTTTGAAATACAGTTAGATTCTCGAGTTGACGATTTAACTTAAATTTATGCACAAGCAATATGGCGTAAATAATGAAAGTTTCCAACATGTGGTGAATATTTTCCCTCATCGTATACTCTGAAATTCACCAGAAGAATATATGTGGCAAGAACCATGCATATCAATCAGCATTTGTTTGCGAAGATGCTAACAAATAAATGGTTGCATTGACAATTCAAGCATGAATGAAAGCACTCAGCAAAACCATCCAAATTTGTTGAATCAACTTCGATGACTGCCCTTTTATTTATTGAGCAAACTGTCAAGAGAAAATAAATTTATTAGGGAAAAAAAATTGAATTACTGGAGAAACCTTGCATTTGCTGGCTGAACTTGTGACATGCATATACAGGTGAACATGTCAGAGTTTCATGTGCTTTATTAGCAACCGTATAATCTGATATTGAATTTTTTGACAGATTCCACTTAAGAAAATCAATGTCAATGCAATGTGGCAAATATAGCTGCAGGTCTGAAGTTAAGGAGTCCTGCACAGCGTTGAAAATTAGTTTAAAATTCAGACAAAATGGTAAAATTCATTCAAAGCAGATTTCTTTCTTATAAAGAAGGGGAACATTTGCATTTACGATTTTTAATTGTCCCACTGTACTTTCAAACATGGTTGCTAGTATAGGCACATACATGAGCCTAATTAAAAATTAAGGACAAAATTTTCAAATAGCACTTGTTTACAATTCGGCACTATTGTAAAATTGTCTTAATTGCTGCCTTTGACTTTGCCTTGCATTTATGCAGTTGAAAGAAACAGTTGGCTCATTTTTAGCTATAATGTATACTAATGTCCTAACGTCCTAATAGATACATTCACAAAATATCTAATAGTTCTACAACCATTCCATCCTGTCTAATTATTTTGCATAATCATCTATTTAGAACAATTTAAAACATATTTGGAATTATGTTAAATTAAGGTTATTGTTAAACTCTGCATGCAATATGTATAGATCAATATGAATCCATTAAAATTAACAATTATTGCTACAGGCTACAAAAAGAAAGCCATGTATTGTTTACAGCATGTATATGAGTCATTTTAAGCACCCACATTCACCATACAAGTTAAAAAGCAAAATAATGTAATGCATGCAGCTATAAATCTGTTTTATCTCAAACTTTGCATTACAGTACAGGAAGGAAGGAAACTGTTTTCACATTACACGCACTGCTAATGAAGGCAAACTATATATAGTTTGCCTTCATATATTTGAAGCCATTTTCTATAGGTAACACAAATATATAGCAGTATAGTATAAATCGCATACAGTTTGAGTATTAGAAAATAGATGCATTCCACTTAGTTTAGACCAAATGCAATAAAACATTGCCATATCTGTCCTCATAAGATGGTCCTCACATATAGTAGGCCTATTCATAAGTAATGCATTTGAAAAGTGTTAACTACAAGTAACTACTATATTATTTTCCATTTATTAAAAAACGTGCACTTTGCATGCCCAAACCTGTCAGGACCGTAACTGACCTTGTTTAGTCAATAGGCCATAAATGTATGTTTAAAGAACAGGATGAAGTGCTCGACAGGGTAACAAAAAACCCACTCACTGTGTTTTGTTACTTCCACACAAAGTAGTTCTGCACAAAAGTTATGCTCACTGACTAGTGGATCACTAAAAATAATGGCAAAGATAGTACAAATGAAAGGTATAAGAAACCCCTGATTGTTGTATTCACATATCATTCCTTAAGCCTACTAAAACAATCACAATTATGTATTCATGCGCGTTCCACTCACGGTGAGTAGGTTTTCCGTTAACCTGTCGAGCATTATATTATTCTGTTGCATTATATTTGCATGTTTCTGGCAAGTTTATCTCAAGAATCGGCAATTTAGCACAGTTATTTATTATTTCCCGTTAAGACATTTTATGTTCTTTCGCTTCAATACTATCTCAGCATCTTGAGCAAAGGATGCCATTGAATAGACTTGCAATGACATTGAGCCCAGCAGGCTTGCATAATGTTACTACATGTTAAAAGGCATTAACCACGCACTATATATACAGTCTCAACAACTTTGTTATTTTTAAACATTGCTTGTTTATTTGTAATGTTAACTTTGATGCAATGTAGTAACGCAAACCAAAAGAAAAAAATTCAATGAACCGCAACATTCAGTGGGTTTTTTATTTTAAAATTTGCAGGTATAGTTTTTAAAAATTCGGTATTTAATTACGTTATATTCCTCGGAAATTTTCTGACTGTAGTAAATACAATCGGTGAAATAAAACAGAATAAAGAAAAGTATACCAGTTTTCATTATACAAACAATTAATGATAATGTAAGAGTTTATCAAACGTAAAATAAACAATATCTTTATAATGGTTATATTTGTCTTCCAATTAGTGAGAATGGCAAACATCTCAAAATCGATTGCAATGATCGAATATTAAAACAAATATCATAATTGTTTACGACCAATCAATAACGACCAAATACGACCTGTAAATAAAGAAGTAATCTCTAAGGTAAATAGTAAATTATTTACTGCATGCATGTAGTACTACCCTATAGTTTTTTTATTGAATTTTGTCAACTGAATAAGGTATTTTTACCCTTAAGATGCGCTATACAATGTCTAATACTGATGATTAAAAGAGCAAGAAAAGTGAATCACTGCATTTAGTCATCAAGTATCTACAGGGTCATGAATCTTTTAGTAGTAGCCCGATAATATCAAAATAAAAATGATGCAATACTCACAAAATCAAGCCTGGATATAGAAAGACTATATCCAGGAAGACTCTAAGAATAAAAAAATGACAGAATTGATGGGCAATGGCTGTTAATTCACAAGCATATTCAGGGTTTGTACACTTTCACATAAATGAAATTCAAGGACATTTGAAGGACTTCCAATGACCATTTATTCAGTTTTCAAGGACCCTTTCATGCCTTGTTTTGAGCTAAAACGTCCATCTTAAGTGTCAAAATAAAGCAGGTTCCCACTCATTTCTACCAATTAATTTCCCTGACCGATTCCTTATATTTCCTTAACCATTTCAAAACTATTTCTGTACTGCTTGAGATTAAGCTACTATCAGTCTATTGCTAAACCTTTATTTTCCCCGTAACACCCCCTCCTCTAAACTGATAATGTCATATTTGTATGATCCCTTAGTACTGTATATTGTATTTATAGTTTGTGAAAACTAGTATTTCTCGCGTTATTATAAATTCATTAATAGTTTCACAGCCTCTCTAATTCTTGCCATTTTATCTTATTTTCATTTCTTTTTAAAATTGTGTTGTTGTTGTTCAGACATTTTCCTCACATTTAACTATTTTTTTTGGAAAATCCCCTGACTTTCCGTTATTTTTCAGACAAAGTCATTTTCTTTTTGTTATGCTTAGGTCTTTCTATTATAGCTTAAATTAATTAACCGGGCACCTAATCATAATCAATTTTCAAGGATATTGAAAGACCATCATCAAAATTCAAGGACTTTCAATGCTCTGAAATCACTTGCTCATTTTTCAAGGATTTTTTAAGGACCATACGAACCCTGTAATTTGTCTGTAATTTCGATTGTAAAGAAATATAAAACTGAAGTCATAGTTTAGATGTTCTTTCTTAAAATTAAATTAAATTCAAATTAAGGAATTGATAATATTGTCAGTCACATTTTTATACTGAAATTTAGAATGTAATTTGAAGGCAAGTTGCAATTGCCATTCAAGGTGGAAAACGTTCAAAGCAGCCATTTGCATCTATACATGCATTGGATTAATCAGATGCCAAATTAGTGCTCATCTCGCATCTGAATTAGTTGAATCAAAATGAATCCGATTTGAGTTGTCTTCTGCATATGGCTTATTTCATGCAATAAGGGCTCCTGGATAATTTCAAACAGTTTCGAGTAAATATTTACTGTTTACATATAAGCAGGGCACATACAGCGTAATTAATTGCTCAAAACTAATTGCCACCACTGCTATTGGCAATGCTGAGTGCAAATGTTGCAGCAGTTTCCAGTTGAAGCAACAGCATAGCGAGCAATTTCAAGAAGTTGAAATGAGCTTTACTATAAATAGCTAAGAAAGTCAGGAAAAATCTCAAAATGTCTATAGGTCGACAGGAAAATCTCAAAAATACCTTAGGTCAGAAAACGCTCAAAATATTCAGGGAAACTGGAAAGTCATGCATGGGCAATCTGATTTGGCTATTGGAAAGCCTCAAATAGAGCTAATTGAACTTAGGAAATGCCAGGGAAAGTCATGGAAAATCTCAAATGTATAGAAAGACCTATAGCAAAGTACTGGAGTAGGTGTCAGGGACAATCATGGAAAACTGGTTTCTTTGTCAGGTATAGTCAGGAAGCCTATTTACTAATTAAGTATATTTTTGTCTATTTGCAATTTATGCATTCTATTTCGCAGTAACCCTTTGCATTTGCACTATGTTATTGCAATTGGAAAACAAATGTGCCAGTGGCAGTCACACAATTTCAAGTAATTATAGCTATGAGCATTAATATCGATGTGTGTGTGCATGTGTGCCCAACTTTAAAAATGCATAAGCAATCATAATTGCCTGAAAAGTTTCCAAAATAGTCCCAGCATGTTTATTGCATTATATGCTATCACCATCTTTAAACATTAACAGATTATTTTGAATCACGCAAGTTAAAATATCAACATTTTAGAGCATAATATATAAGCTTATAAAGTTAGAAGCTGTTGTATTATACAAGCAAAAGTATAAGCTAGATATATATATATATATGCATAGATAACTATCTAACATAAGAACATAAATTGCTTTGTATAAATACTTATAACTTAATAGTTTGAATATACAATAATTCGATGCTTGGCGACAAGGGAAGTAATTATCTGCACCAACACTGAAAAAGGATTGCACAGCACACATGGGGTTAATGAGATTCCCAGTTGATTCATTACAAAGTTTCTGTATTTAATACCCACAATACAGCTCATGCAGACTGTCTTCTTTCCTTTCTCAAAAATTATTGAAAATAAGCATAACATGCTGAATTAGTTTACTGTCATATTGGATTATTTGGAAGTTTGACTCATTAAGAACAATATGCACGTGATATATATATACACATTGTAAACTGCAGACCAAAATTGATGTATTTATTTCTGTTAATGGTGTTCTATATCTTCTTAGAGCCCAGCTATAATTCCCAAAGGAAGTCATGTATAATGACTATCCTTTTTTTAATGGAAATAAGAAAATTGAATATTCAAGTGTTTTGCAGCATGAAATAAATGCAGGTTTCAAGTTTAAAGCAGGCATGATATGGCTCACCGTATATCAATTATCGATTTTTTTTAGTTAACATGCATGCAAGTAGCACGAAGGTCTTATTTTATGGTATAGTGTGTTCGGCATACATAATTTCGGGATTATTAAAAAACAATGTCATCACTGCTCTATGGGTAAACCCAAGGCCTTAGGATGTGAAATATATTGCCTGACCACGTAATAAGAAGCAACAATCTCCCAATATTCAGAAATGGAATTCCAATATACAAAATTTTTAATTATCCACATATATCTCAAAATAGATTCATTTCAATATGAACCCAAAAATTTATTGCAAATAGTAGCATAATTTCAAAACCTTTTCAGGGAGGTGGGGTGAATACAAGAATTACATATTGATGTAAAAATGCTATAGGAGTTGATATAAGCGATTATGAGTGTTAAATTCTCAACAAAATAATGCAGCACTTTGAATCTTGCGTAAAGGTTGGGTGTGGTTAATTGTACTATATGTCAGTGAGAAAATACCCTTTTGGTACATTTGCAGGTTAAGAGTTCATTTTATCGAGAAAGTAATTTTTTTCAAATCTAAGCACACCAGGGAGTTATACTGCGAGCAGATGATTGGCTGTAAGATAAGCTCGTTATTAATATAGCATTTTCATAATCGCCCTGCGTTTCGCTACATCGATTATTTAATTCAGCATACACTTTATGCATCTCCCTCACGATATGAATATATTAATTGAACAGTTTTATCGAGCATATTATGACCTGCAAACGACGTTAAGTTATTCCCTATTCAAATGTAATGACATTTCTACTTATAAGAAATGTAAATAGATAGACATGCACATACATGTATAGAATGTAATATTATTTATAAAATACAATTACATATTTATTCCATTAATAGCTTAGTTTTCTTTGGCAGTAAATAAAGATAGAATAATGTTAGTCATACAACCTAAAATAATTTATTTAATGCCTTTGGGAGGTTGGATATGCCAACAATGGATTTTCAATTATAACTATTTCTACATCATACTTGATGTCAAGTTATTTATAAATTAAGTTTTTTATGGTTGCAATTGATCGAATTTATTTCTTAAATAAAACATCTAAGCGTGAGTAAGTGAAGGATATTTAATTATGTAATAGTACCAACAAAATATGAGGTAGAGTTGAACATTAATTTACCATAAGTGCATGCATATAGGCAGGTACAAGTACAAGGGACATTCACAAAGCTTCTGAATCACATTTAACAAAAATCATCAGAAAGAACTAAACTTTAACAGTGGAAGTAATGTGTATACATATCTATCTTGCCTGCCCTGATTTTCATTATAGTGCGGCTATAATACTTACTTTACAGATTTTCTCATGCAGCGTTTCATAAAAATACATATACTTTTGGCTGTAGATAATTCCTTTTGAGTCTTTCGGATCCTCACATCTATAATTTAGAATTATGACTTAGAGTAAGATGAATGAAAGTCAGATTGAGCCAAATCCTGTATTATTACCGTGTAAATAGTAGACCTAACGTAGATATATACCAATGCAAATTTGTAATGGTTTTTGTACGAGGGTAGTTCAAAAAAGTGTGTGTTGTTGCGTTGGAGTTCATGAGAAACGAATCTTGCATGTTCTTTGCCATTTTTAATTTAGTTTCATATATGCTTGCTTAAAAATGTTTTATAAGTAAGAGCCTACATGGATTATAATGGTGTATACAAAGCAACATCAAACAAAAGTTTGTAGAAACAGACACCATAATATTCTGCTCTTCACTATGTAATCATATCCCCAGATATGATTATTATTACCCCCTGTGCAGAATTTCACATTTTTTGGCTAATTTGTAAAGGAATTATTCAATGACACTTTAGGGAGGGAAGATGAGTAGTTATTAAGAAGGAGAAGATGTGTATCTCAAAAATTGAAATAATATAATATACCAACAAGAAGTAGGTGAACTTGTTAGAATTAGAATAGATGATAAACTGTACTAATAAACTATCCATGCTATCCAGACTAAACTAGTTAGAGAAGTACAAGTAAAAATAGCAAAAAGAACGACATTTTATAACTCATTCTGATCATCACGATGAGGAATGTGGAACATTATGTATAGAAAATGTTAAAAAATGCCGCAAAATGTAAACAAAAGAAAGATTCTCTCATTAACAAGTAATAAAATACTTGGTAAATACATCAGGGCTGCAGTGCAGTGGCATAACAGTATAGTTTGTAAAAAATGGACCGGCCCTCTGCAGTTATTATTCTTACATGTAATTATTTTCCCCTCCCATCCCCCTTCCAACTATTTTATTTTATAATAATTGTTCACCATAAGTAATGACGTAATTATGGGGGGGGGGGAAGAATTAAGCTAAGGGCTAAAGTAGGCCTACCTTCACTTCTAAGAACCAGACATTTTAAAATCAAAATGCAAAAGATTTGTCATTTCAAGAATTATAATTTTGGCAAGTTATCTAACTCATGGGGGCAATGGTCCTCCATACGTTTTTTTTCTTCAAAATAACGTCACTGACTCACTGGATCATTATCCTAAGTGATTATTACATGCACTTATCATGCATGCATGCAACGGAAATTAAACAACATTATTGTAATGAAGGTTGCGTTTTAATTAGAACTAAAGTATATATCTTAATAGACCATATATATACTAAAACAGTCAGTGCAAATTAACTGTATAAGTATATATATGCTATCATTTTCTCCATTTATCCTAATCATAAGCACTGCACCTTTAAGGCAATTTAAATATTGACAAGTATATGTAGATATTTCATGTAAAGAGAAATATCCATATTCTTAAGCCCACATTCACTTGCATAAAATTTTTAGCATTCACGTAATTGATATATGTGGGAGGCATTTAATTCTTTTTATTTACGCTGTAATTGCGATATTAATTTTTTATGGAGCAATCCAGAAATCTCTAAACCAGACGAATGAGAGGAAATTCTAGCCAACATTTGACATAGCATTAGAGTATTTTGGAAACATTTTCTCAATACGTGTAAGCCCTATAGTAAATTACTCAATATAAAGATCTCTCAATTGTATTTCTATAAAAATTTACTTGAACGTCTAAATTACCTAAGATTGTATTCACTTGTTTCTGAGACTCGCATTGAAAAAAAACGATTTTCTAATATATTCTATAGGCCTAAGTAAAATAAAAATAGTTTCCAAAGGAGACTATTTAGTTAATCACCAAATGCGGTTGAGTTTTGGAAAGCAGTCGTTTCATTTAGAGTCTATATAGAAAATGTTGCAGGAAAGAAGCAATTCCACCGTGTCCAATTTTGCAAAGAATACAAATTCTTAAAACCAAAGAGGAATCTCCTGCTGGCAATCTCACTAAGCCCTGGAGAATACTACGATTGCTTCATCGGTAAATTTTAACACATTATCAACTAATAAAGTGGCAGCTTCAGCGCTATAATATTCATTATGCTCATAAATATAAATACCACACAGTTTAATATGTTTTCGCAACTTCTTCCCTAATAATATTTCAGTGAATATACTAAAGTGTATATCGTATACGCTCGTATGCATTATGTATTTAAATTCGATAAAAATATCGTTCACACCGATCCATTGCCCTACATTGCAAATCAAATCAAATAAAGTAAATTATTTTGTTGACAATTAATTTGAAAATTATTACAATGACCTCGGTCAATTCTAGCCCTTAGCCCATGATCGACCAGGCCATAATATAAATTATGATGATGTCATATTTTAATAATTCAAAATAAAACCATTCAATTGAAAATTAAAATAAGCTTTTATATTAAATTTTAAAATGGTGAATAATTTTCTCGATTATTTGGCTAAACTGCATGCAAATATTTGATGCAAAAACTACTTCATATAGATTTACTTGAAAATCCTATAGTTCAGGTATAAGAAAAATCATGAAGGTGGTTTAGTTTTCCCTTTACTACTACAGTATTGATTTTCTTCTATTGTGCAATTTTAAACATTTATGAAATAAAAAAAACTGGAAACCGCGAAGACACTAACTAATGAACATCTTCCAGACCCGTATTCAAAATTTAAATCTAAGACATTGCATTATATAAGATGAAAAAAATTGGATTTATATAAAAGAACAAGTTAGGAATATAAACGAGCCATTTCCCACCAAGACTATATGCGAGCTTTATTTCCTTTTTCCATATACATCATCACTTGAATGCATTTTCTTAGAAATATGAAATTGCCTGAGCCTTAGGGTCAGCTGAGGAATTACGAGTTCATATAGTAGGCAATCAATATATCATGTTCAACCTCAGGAGAAGCAAGAAACACTAGTGCCCTATATCTGGCATTAATGATTGATTGATTGATTTCACAGTAAATGTAAAGCTGACTAGAAAACAATGATTGTTTGTAATTTTCCTATAAGCTCCAGAGTAACAGAAAAACTATGTTCATTGAGCTCACCTTATGCATGGTCAGGTGAGCTCGTTATAAATGCATTTCAGCTTGCCCATTAATAATAAAACTATAGCCTATAATCACTTTATAAATATGAATAAATTTTTTACTTTCATTATTTATCACATATTGTATAGTGTTTACGTGAACATTTCTCGATCATTAAAAGCTAAGCATTTTTTTTAGAACGAGAGATGTTGCTAAAGGACGTATATTGCTTGTTATACAATGTATTGATGTTCTATAAACTGCAAGGTTTGAGAAGTTAATTTAATGGAATTTGTTTTTTGAAAAACCCTGTTCGTTTCCGCATGAATTTTTTATCACATACAACAATAAATGCGATGCATTTTGAGCGTTTTCTTGTTATTGTATTGTATATATTATGTATACGAAATTGCTTTTATAGCTAGATCTATAAGACGAAAGGGTGCTCAACTTACAAACTGATTCAAGATACTTGCGGCATATCCAGCAGCAGTAAAGAAGCACTGTAAACTAATTAACTAACTTTTAACGGAATTAAATTACGGAATATCCAACAGATGCACTTGCATGTTGCAGTACAAAGTGTACTTATTTAATTTACTGCATGTCTTAAGTACCAATTTGGTCGCAAATACTCAATACCAACTGCACGTTTTACTAAATAATGTTAAAATATACAATATTGTCTTATATTTGGGACGATGCACTGCAATGTTACGTAGGCCTACTTGGAAATTAAAGAAAACTTATTTTAAAATAAGTATTTTTTTTTTACTATCCATGCATTTTCAGCTATCCAACATGCCACTGTTAAAATAACTGCCACTGCATGTGGTTAATTCATTTGCAAGAGTTTTAAAATTTTAAACGCATATGAATTCCAAATATAAAATCGAATGACTAAATTCTCTATCCATATTTCCATTGCACTTTAAGTTCCATACTGCAAGATTATTAGTGAAATAATATTGGCATATGACAGATATTATCAATTCAATTCAGATTAGTAATCTAGTACTAGTCAGAATAACTATTCCATACATTTGGGGGCTATTCCCACAATCAGAAAAGTGCTCCCACGTCACGATTTTTGCAGATTAATGTATAGAAATTCTTTTTCAGAAATGCATTACCTTATATAATTCTGCAAAAGTTCGTCACATTATAGTAAATTAGCATGAACAGGAAATTACAAAAGCTGCTATCTGATCAAGGAAAACTGCTGAAAAGTATAAATTTATAAACTTTTATTACGACCAATATTGTGTGAACAATTGCAGCTGGGTAACTAGCGGGTCATTTGAGCAAAAAACATGTTGAAACAATAATTGTCAATTACATGTTTTATGAATATATGAAAAAAAATAACTATACCATTCAATACATTTTTCCACTTAGTATTTTGTGTTTATTTATCTAATGCATGCATGTTTACCTTTCTTAAATAATTTGCTCATTATTGATGCGCTTTTCCACTTCGATGCATTAAATTAAAATGATAATCTGCATTTTAACGTTTAAAATTGAGCTCTGGGGTTTAATTTCGTATGAAATTATGAATTACAATTATTATATTTTATTTTTAAGTAGCTATATAAGCTATTATATGTCAATCGTAGCATATCGAAAAACAGTTATTTTCAAATTCTCATGCACCAAGTTATTGATTTTCATTTTTCCTGAGGTTTTCAGGTTTTCCAGACTACTGAATGCAATTTTCCAGGGTATATTTATATACAAATACACCGATATTGTAGAACTGTGCACTATTCTAAACAAATATGTCACACTTAATAAATAATAACATATTACTTCTTACTTTTACTTCACTCCACACATAGGGACTATCAACAAATCCTTGGAAGATTCTTTCATGTCATCGTGAAAGTTGTAAGACATTTCCTGACTTTTCCAGACTTTTCGAATTTTTAGTCAAAATCCATGATTTTTCCCTGAGTGTTCTTTCAATTTCAAATTCCTTGTGTTTTCAGGTTTTCAAGAATAGTGGCAATTAATCCTGACATGTATTTATGTATATACCCAATTCATGGTTTGATTTACCGGGAGGGGGAGGAGGGGAATTCAACCCCGGCCCCTAGCCTAACCCCCTTAGCTAGATTCCTAACCCCCATAGTTACCTATAGACCCCTCTGGCAGCTGATCCTGCAATATGTCCAACCCCCCTAGTTCTAAATGCCAGAATCGAAACTTGGTACACATAAACAATGTGAAAAAAAAATTAAGACAATATCAAAATCACAAACTACAACTATTAAACTACCACACGAAATCGTGAAGATGTATTGGATGAAAGAAAATCTAAATATGAATTCCCAATGCCCATTGTCTAATTTGTACAAACATTGGCTTTCTCAATATCCATAAAACTGCATGTCTGTATAGAATTTTCAATGTGCCTATCTGTTACCATTTAATCGGTTGGCATCAGATTGAAACTAATTTTCCACCCTGTATAAGTGATCAATGAAATGATGAAAATTAGCCAATTTAAAGATTGTGGGTTTTCTTAATTGCAATCACTTTAAAGTACATGCTATATCCTTTATCTTCATAGTTATTGCAGCTGAGATAAAATTGTTGCTTATAGGAAATCTAAGCTATAGTCGGTATCTTTTAATGATTATAGATTGGATTAGAAAAAAGCTTTATATAGATCGTGAATTTATACATACATAGGACCCAAAGTTTTTAAGCATAATTCTAGTAAGCCTTCTCTATATCCATAAGTGTTCTTTGTAATTACATATTCTTATATAAGTTGATTTTATTTCTTTAAGATGAGGCTGTGGGTGGATTAGTTAAAATAAAAAAGCCGGCATCCTCTGTCTTATCTTTTAGAAACATTACCAGCAGAATCCACGCAAACCAACATTCACACTGCATGTGAAAAAAAAAATTGGAACATGTAGAAAAATGATAAGATTAAAATCATTAAATAAGGTAGAATATCTTGACAATTTAATATGGCAGTGAGAAAAGAATCTCAGTTAGGCCTAATATCCATAAGAAATTACTCTCCAATGACAAGTTAAAATAAAAAGGCCATTTATATACTAGACAATTGTAAAGATAATTCATTTCTAAAACCATGTCTTAGCAAGAACGAATTTTATGTATGTAGATGTTTATAAATTAAGTTTTTAAATTCGACCTCCTAACCTTAGCAGAAATTGTTAGTGTGATATCATTTATTAACTCAAACTATCTCCTTTTGAGTCCTTCCATTTCCTTTCCAAATGCAATTCCATGCAATGCTATCTCTCGGAAAAATGACCATTTATCTCCCCAAAGCCAGTCCTCTCACATGACCAACCTTATGTTTTAATTTGCATTTTATTGATATTATAAATACATTTGCGCCACGGGAACCACTATTATCAAATAATTGAATTGTAAAATAGGAAGCAATTGCATTATGACATTTAATTAAACTTTTAGTATTAATGCCGATATGAATTCCACAAATGCCTAAAACTATTACCTGAAAATCTACTCTATACCATCAACATCATATTGAAAGCCATTAAGATGTTTATCAGATGTGTGCATTCAGGTTGATCTATGGCTTAAGACTTTGAAGGTCTATTTGTAATGGTATATATGTCATGCCCAATATCAATCATCCATTGATGGTAAAAGGCTTTCTGCTTCAAATTTAAGTAGATAACAATTTATTTATTGTTCATTGAGCACATGCTGTTGTTCCTCTGTGGTTGGCCTTTGGCATTGCCATTAATGGTCTATTACTTTTTTTTGGTCAAGCTCAGTGAAATGAAAGTCAATATATAAATAAGGTATTTTAAGTATTACTTATAGAGTCCTATGACAGTTCATTCCATACACAAATCATTACCAATAAGACAGCATCCACAATGAATTATTTGACATTTTATATCTAGACTGGATCAATTGCTGCTTAAGTTAAGGAACTATTCAGCAAACAATGTCTTAAATGAATTTTAAAGGAACAAAAAAGCAGGTTAAGTATACTCGATACGAGCATGCAGCTCAAAATCAAGTTTGCAACTACCCTAGCTTATGTGCAGTTTTCTATAAAAAGCAATTACTTATGGCATGTTAAGCATATAGATGTAAAATGAGTATTCCTATGCTTATACATACTCTGAAATTTGACAGTAATTTGGAAGAAAATAAATGAAAGATAGGTATAATGAACAGTTACATTAACTTAAAAAATAAATATAATGTGTACTTACATGGAAGCTGTAATGAAGACATCCATGGTGCATTACATCGTTTCAGCAAAAGTAAACCTGTAATGATAAATGAAACAATATTGTAATTTCAGTATATTTGGAAGTACATCTTATAGATCATCACAATTATTATTTCTTAGAAAATGTCCAACCAATTCTCAGATCCATTAAAATAAGCACAAAGAGTAATAAGCTATAGAAAATCTTTAAATCATAGTCAGGTCAATGACAATTTAGAATAATGCGTGCATGCAATTGACTCATGGCAGTTTAAATATATAGGCTACTTCTTTTAAAAATAAAAATAATTGTAATTCTTAGATGCATGTACACAGATGGATGCAGGACTGCATGATTAATCCTCTATACCAGGCTACATGGCATGCATTATAAAAGTGCATAGTGAATTATATACAACTTATTGTATGGGCATATAGGTTACTGACTTGTTGATCATTTGCATTGTATTACTACACCTTTAATATAAAATAGCAATTTTCTTTGTCAGAAGTAAATTTACACAAATGAAAATCATATACTGAATAGCAATACTATATACATGTACGTTGTACAATAGTATACAGGCCCTATAATGCTTTAATATTGGCAAATAATTAATTTAATTAAACCAATTGCACTTAACTTGGGAATTAATGTATACAGTTATAAGGCTATACAATACGCTCATACTGATCTACAAATTGCAAACTGTTAAATTGAGGCATAATTTATTAAATAGCTGCAAAACTTATTTAATTAAACTTATTGTTTGATATTACCAACATATTAATAGAACATTTGTATCATTTTAAATATGAAAGTTTAATTCTAGATTGTGAATAAAATAATAGTCTCTCCAGTCAAGTTACGGCCAAAGAACCGGAGGCTCAGCGAGCACGACATCAACAAAAGGTTGTCCCTGCCACCCGATATTTAACAATCTATATCTATATATCAATATTGCTAGAAACAGAAGAATCTCTCATATGCAAAACTCAAAGCAGTTTTTATTATATAATATATACTTGCTGACATAATTCTAAAAAATGTTCTTCAAAATTTTAAAGTTTGCTAAAAACCCGTATCTTTCAATTTGAAGAAATACGAATGGCTTGTAAGTCTATAGCAAATATTAAAAGGCATTTTATTTTTATGCATGGATAGTTGTAATTTCCCTGTACATTTATAGTAGTAAAGCTTCTATAATCAAAACTTTAAATAAAAATTAATCTCCACGGATGTATGCATGCCTTTTTGCATGCCAATATATCAAAGCGGAGCAGTAAATTCCGTGTGAAAAATCGATTGGTCTCAAGCGGATAAAGCTTCCTTCAGGTAGAATTATATTAATGGATAAAAATTTCAATTTGATTGTATTATAAGGGAAAATGCACGTATAACAGCACATGAAATTGCATAAAAAATACACCGTGTGGCTTAAAGTTTATGGCAATTTTATTGTGCATAAGAGCTTTCATTTATGAAAAAAAAATGTGATTTTAATTTTATCATGGCTATATTTTTTCTCATAATGAAACGAAAATGTAAAAACTAATGAAGTTTATACATACCCTAACAAAATTACTCAAATTTAATATTCCACGGTTCCTGAAATTATGGGAAATATAATGGATTATATATAGGCTTCTTGCACTATTTTAACTTCCACGCATTCATTTAACATAATTACAGTGTATAACCGTACATATACCAGCAGATAGCAGATTAAGCATGTAATTAACATAATTATTAAGAGTAAAGTGAATGTATATGGTATCGCATAATACATAAAATATAGAAATAACAAAATAATTAAAAAAATTTAAAAGCTAAAATATATACATAATATAGTGCTATTATATATATATTGATAAAAAATACATACTCCTATAAATTTATATACTGCTCATTTTTTCTCAATCCAAGGCACTCAACGATTATATATACTACATGGTATGAGTATAAATATTGTCCTACATGGTTTAAAATAGTTTCTGCTTATGATTTGACGGTGCTTATATGCCTATATGCGCTTTTCTGCATAACCACGGTATCTATATTTTTAGAAATTGCTTTTGACAATATTCAATTTTTGTAGAGATTCATTTTAGTTCATTAAAATATAAAGCAAACTAGGCCTATAGGGCATATTACAATATTAATGGAAAGAGGTACAGTTATTTAGTCTAACTATATAGTATTTCATCAAAGGTTCAAAATCATCTTTTAGATGATTTAATGAAACTTGGATTGAAGCCGATGCATGCATATGTAGTATAGCTCATCAAAGAAAATGAATCTTCATCAAGTTTTTAATTTCAATTTTGCAAGCATCGTCTATAATAAGATTTTGAAATCATTTGCAAAAATTTAACTTATAATAGGTGATTGACGAAAATTTATGTGTATGCTTTGTACATCTATACTGAATATAACATTTCCTTATATAATAAGCATTTGACGCATAATGGCCATCATGCACTTATTCATTAAGTGTTTAAAAAATATGTATATATGTATAAAAATTCTAGTCTAATGAAACCGTTATTACCATGGATGGCAACTTGTTTAAGTCCTCAAGTAAGAATAATTGTCTATACAATATATACAAATACATGTACATGTATATATACATGTAGATATATACATGCCCATGTGAAAATGTATTATGGGATCCCATTATCAGTTTAATGGGATCTCGTGATACATCAGGATTAACTATATACGGCATTTGTAATACCACACTTAATAATTTCACTCACTCACAATGTTGATTAATTCTTAATTTATGCTATTGTATACTAGTATACAATCCTATATATATAAGCTATATTTCAGGATGTATATTGTTGCAGGGAACAGAAAACAAAAACATGTCGTAATCATATAGTGAATACGAGCGTATAAGTCCTATAATAATATAATCATTTTATCAATAAATACAGGAATTCATTACACAAGTATAATGTTGAGTATAAATGCCATTTAAAAAGTGAAATCATAATTAATTTCACCAAGATACAAATAATCCCATAATAATGGAATCCCATTGCAGTATACATAACCATTGTAATATCATTGTATTTCATTGCATTATACATTACAATGGAATCCCATATATATAGTCTTGTAACATTTTTAAAAATACATCTTCTTCTTAAGTCTCACTATATTGTCAGACAAGCCATAACTTAGTTCATCTTACACCGCCTAGCGACCACGGTTGGAACAATAGATAATAGATTGCCCACATAACTCAAAGATACTTGCTCAATTGCATGTGCACAATGCACGTGCAAAAAGTTCAGTTTGTTCCGAACCAGGTGTTCCAAACAAGGTTGGTTCAAAAGCAAAAAGTAGACAAATGGAACATGTTTTGCACACGCAAAATTGAGTAATTACCTGTGGAATATGCAACATATCATTTCCTTCTTGGTGGCTAGATTGGCAGTATATGAACAAAGTCAAATTAAGGTTAGTATTCTTTAAACATATCATTAAGTCCCATTAGTTTCATAAATACCATTGGAGTTTCTGATGAGATCATATGGAAATTTTCACTTTAGATTCCGGTATATGCTCAATTTTGTTGCTCAATTAATTACCTCTTGCATGGCAGACCCTATATAAGTTCCTTATATATAATACAATACTCAATCGGGCACCCCTAATTCCTGTATAATTTTGGCATTGCTAATCAGAATCACACTGTGTGCGTATAGTTTAATAAATGCAGCTACATATTTGTTTACGTTGACATGATTTTGGTGCAGTTTTCCTTTAAATATTATTAGCAAACTAGCAAGCTATAAAAACATATACTTAAAATATATACTTCAAAATGTATAAATAACACGTCCAGTTTATTTCTTCAATGTATCTGAATCGAGATTTATAAGCATTTTAAAAGAATATAGGTTAGGCCATTTCACCAGTAAAATAAATTATTCATTTGATACTGAATTGATAAAAACGTGTAAGACTTGTCGGCTTAATCCCGAAAATCCAACACTTTTGATTGCATTTCCTAAAATGTAGCCCTATACATAGAACCATCTTGCAATCGATAATGTTTTCACTCTTTTGGTGGCTTGAGCTGCAGGCAGGGTTGTTTGAAATTCATCAATTTCTTTCGCACAACTGCTTTAATGATGGTCGAATTTTGATGTGCTGTATATAGCTGAGGGTAAAAGTAGTTTTTTACGAGCGTGGACTTGACAAGGAAACTGCATGTTGTGGTCACAAATGGCTAATGTTTAATGTTTTTAACATAAATATTTAGACCCCTTTCAAATATTAGGAGCCATCTGCGGCAAATAGATTTCAACAACATTTCAGCCCATACTAAAATGGCGGCCCATGTTATTTGCCATAGACGTATGGTGCCATCTATGAGGAACACTAAATATAGCTCATACTAAAATGGCCAAAAATTGAGGTTTTTTATCAAATGGTGCATCACGGGAGTATACTTTTGAAAAAGTAGTGTATATGATAGATTCCCTGACATACATTCAATTCAATTTGATTCAACTCAGTAAACTACAACCAGCATATCATGATGCCATTTTTGTAGGGGATACGCACCATAGAATGTACTTCACAGTACATATATAGCGGAATCATATGCAAAGTGTTTGGAATTATATATATATATATATATATATACAGGGTGATTCCAAAGGTCATGCTCAAAAGAAAGGGGGAGGTAGAAGAGTAAATAATAAACACATTTCAATCTGAACAACAATTGCATTTCAGGTTTCATTAAGGAGTTACAAGCATTTCATGGGTTTGCATGATAATTGCAAATAAAAGAATAACAAGCATTGAAAGTGTGACAAACTATGTTAATTACAGAAGCTGTTCAAAGGTACGTCCCCTGCAGGCAATGC
>JAQIXP010000765.1:0-22648 GCA_034700285.1 Proteroiulus fuscus
GACACGTCACACCCCTATTGAGGTTGAAATAGGGGTGTGACGTATCATGCACAAACTTATTTTGCCTCGACTATACTAATGTTGTTTCTCTCATAATGTTACAATTCCGTGCTTCAGGCGTCCAGAAGCTTGCTGTAGTAGGAGGAGGCAGTGGACATTCGATCGTTCCTCGTGCCCTGGTTGACCGACATCTCGCTCAGAGTGTCATCGATGTAAGCAAACTCCAGCTCGGTGGACTTTGGTGCGATTTTTTCTCCGAAACTCAGGATGGATGCGCTGCTCGGCCGTTGGAAGACCGGGCCGTGAATGATTTGGGTGTAAATCACTTCCGACCGATTCTTCGGGTTCTCCGGCTTGGTGGCCACTCGATGGGCACTGGTCGGCACTTGGTCCTGCAGGTCACTTTTCCTCTTTTCAAGTAAGCTGTCCGCCTTGTCAGGTTGAATCTCTAGCTCGTGTTGCGTCTCGACGGTTGCGGTTCGGACTTCTGCAGGAATGGTGACCGGGCTCTGGTGAGTCCTGTTGGCGTCCAGTTTGGTTCCCATCTTCGGAGTGGCGTGAGGCTTGGCCTCGATAACTTGTCTCGTGGCTTGATTTTGCTGCTCCTCCAGCTGTTTGATTGCTGCCCTGTTGTCCACAGCTACGGCTCCCTGTAAGCGATGTCCGGAGTGACTAATCGCTAGGTTTTGGCCGGATTGAAAGACGGGGGCTTCAGGAATTATGATGTCTGGAAATAGAGAACGGAAAGGTTAGAAAAAAAAGCATCTTTGGAGGTGATTTTCCCAATTGACCCTCCTACTGTTGTTTTTCAGTAGCCAATTCTTCACGTATTCCGCCTTTTGGTCTTCTGTCGGCGAGGCAATTGGAACCTGAAATCCCGTCGAGGGTTTTCCTTGCTTTTCTGCAAATGTAATTTGTGGAAAATTTGAGCCGTAACTTTTTAAGACGCTCTAGTTCTGGTCAAGACTTTTAAAGGGAAAGTCTCACTTTGTACAAAGAGATGTTTTAAATGTACGAAGAGAAAGTGTTAATGTAAGAAATCCAATGATTATGAGATTCCAACGAGGGCATCCATTTTTAATCTCCGTAAGCGCCACCAAGTGTGCACTATACACTGAAAATCTCAGAACATTTCCTCCATATTTAAAATTAAACTTGCAATGATTGGAATGCTTTTGAAATATTATTGTTTTAAATACATTTTTTGGTGGTTTTTTTCCTCTGCATTATTGCTTAAAAGGAAAGTGAAGCCAAAATTGAATGATTCCAATGATGAAGCTTTTTCCCGTTACTAGCAGATGGTGCTGAAAACTTCTGAGAGTTTAGGATTCAGATATTCCTGAGATCGGTCAATATGGCGCTGCCCATGTTTTTGTGATTTCTCATTAATGTTAAGTTAAATTCGAATATTATTATTCTATTTCTACATTTTGTTCTAACGTCTAGTCTTTAAAATGCTCTTGTCGTGGAGTGAGACTCTCCCTTTTTAGGGTTTGAAACTCACGGGCTGCTTTCATGCTGTTCCAGAGTAGCAGCATGGCGTAGTACAATTCGTGCTTTTCAGTGTATTGTCCCGGATTTACGGAGTACTTTTTCAAGATGGCCGTCATCTGTTCCACCGTGAGCCTCTCCAGTTCTGCCACGGATGAAATGTCCCCGATGGAAGGGACTTTGTAGGGCTTCTTTGCTGCCCCGATGGGAGGGATTTTGTCGGCTGCTTTAGGAGCCGTGGACACCGTCTTCTTCTCACTCTTCCCTCGTTCGGTCGTCGTCGTAGTCTTATCTGTAAGAACAAATGTTAGACAGTGGCACTTTTAGCCCTTAATTTGCATGTTGTATCATATATGTTGCCATGGAGGCATGTGCTTGGATTCCATGTGCCACGTGCCAGTGTTCTTGTTTTTGAATCGTGAATTCTATAATGTTCGGTCGTGTTCCGGAATGTGTTTCAGTTGGATTAAGCCTAATGTTTGCTTTGGTTTCGACTAAAAACGTTTCTCTTCGTTAAATCTACTGTTATATTTGTGTGAAGTTGTGGAAAGCGTGGAAATAACATGGAAGAGTTACCAGAATGGATTTAACGTGAAAAATTAACATGTATGGATTGTGAAATATCTGAAAATAGCATGGAAGAGATGTGAAAAACTTGAAAATAACATGGAAGGTATGTTTAAAACTGGAAAATAACATGAAAGGTATGTGAAAAACTTGAGAAAAAAACATGAAATACTTTTTGTGTACCTGCAGCATGAACAGCATTCCACAGGTGAGTGACAGCACACACTAATTCGTGCCTAGATTTGTATTTGTCAGGATTTAGCTTATGGTTACGTAAGATTCCATTCAGCTGGTGCCTGTCTAGTTTTTCGACGGACTTTGCCGAGGAAATCTCTTCCAGTTTTGGAATAGCGGGCCTTGCTTCCGCTGATGCAGTTGGCTTTCCGCCAGGAACTCTGTCTCCTTTGGTGTTTGCCCTGTTTGGCTGACCATCGTTTGCAGGACGCTCCTTGACCGTCAGAAGCTTGTCCGGTCCAGATCTAACTGGAGCGATTTCGGCCGGGGCTTCTATTGCCAATGCTTCATTTTCTGCAAACAATTTGACAGATGAAGATTTTCTGTACCCGAAATTGCCGGTAGTAAAACTGACCTTTCTCTTTTCGGTAGTGCCACAGACGAATGATGGCATACCGCATATCTTGCTCGTTGGTGAATAGGTTGGTGTCCATGGAATGGCGCCTCAAGATGGCTTTCATCTCCTTGCTTCTCAGTTCATCGATGTCTTTCGTCGAGGTAATGTCCTTCAAGGAGACGTCCAGTCTGTCCAACATCTTGGACACCTCGGCACTCGCTTGGTCCGCTCGCCTCAGCCGCGTTGGCGTGCTGCAGCTGGACAGATTGTCCTTGCTCTTGGAGTTCTCGTTCTTCGTGTGCATCTTCGGGACTGTCGCTTTTGTCCGGTTGGCCTCTTTCGTCTCCAGAGGATCCTTCTCAAGTTTGGTGGCCGATGGTGCTGTCGAAGAGTTTGAAATGTGGGATTCCTTCCGGGAACTACCATCTGGAATACATGTGCATGGAAATTATTTACGTACATTTGTGATAAAATGGATTGCATAGAAAAAATGGTCTTACTTTGCTGATGAAGCGGCTCCGGTGGACCTTTCGGAGGAGGCACGGTCATCTTCTGGAACTGGGGAGTTCCTGTCGTGTCCTGCTTCGGCTGCCTGCTGTTGGATTCCTTTCTTGATTTTGCATCTGGAATGATTGGAAACGTTAGCGCATTCTTGAGCCAAAGCAGAGGTGTGAAAAATAATACATTGCAGATGCATTTTGAAATGCATTAAAATTGAAGAATGCTTTGCTAAATGCATTTGAATTTCCTCATTTGGCAATTCAAATGCATTCGTCAATAACTATTATGATTTTTGATAGTTTTACCTGAAAATATATTTTTATAATGCATTCAAAAATACATTTATCATTGTCTTTGGAAATGTATTTTAAAGCACCTGCTTGTCATTAATGAATTTGAAAATACATTGCCATTGACATTATAAAATATATTTTCAAGTGCATTGCTATTCACATTTAGAAATACATTACAATTCACATTAAAAAATATATTTTCACATGCAATGCAATTCACATGAAGTTAAATTTGAGAAGGGGTTGTCCATGCCCCACTGCAATTACAATTCACATATAAAAATGCATATAAAAATAGACAAATATTCATATAAATATAATAAATGTATTACATATATATATATAGTTAGAAAAGCTTTTTATCATGCATTTTTAAATAACTTAATGGCTCTTGCTGACCTGTCGGAGTAGGCGCGGCCATCTTCTGGACCTGGTGAGTTCCTGTCGTGGCCTGCTTTGGCTGCCTGCTGTTGGATTCCTTTCTGGAGTTTACATCTGGAAAGATTGCAATCGTTAGCGCATTCATTCCCACGATCTAAACTGAGCACTCGTGGAAAATCTTGCCCCGATGAGGATTGGACAGACCTTTCGGAGGATGCAAGTACGATGGGTTTACTACCAGCTTAAAGTCCTGGTAAGTGGATCCCGTCTGATCCTGAATCTGACGGTTCTTGGCTTGGACCGATTGACCATCTCCGGACTGCTCGTTGGCCGATGGGTCCGTCCCAGAATCTGGCTGCGTGTCGTAGAAGGTCGACTGGGACGTTGCCTTTCCGTGGTAACTTTTCGATTTTTCCGTTTTGCTTTCGCCCTGTTGCAGCGTCGTGGTCGGCACATCCGTCCTTCTTCGGCGCTTGTCGTCTCCAGGAACTCCGTTCTGGGACGCGTCCTTGTCCTTTTTTGGCCTTCGGGAGACTTCATCGGTGGACTTTTCCTTCGCTTTGGCTTCCTCGATGGGCTCAAGCACGCTGGTTGGCTGGAAAAATGGGAGAAATTTCGGGACCATTCTGGAACTTCTGGAAGTCTCGGAGAGGTTCGATGGTACTTACTCGGGGTATCCAGTCCGAATGGACGTTGAATCTGGTGAAGATCTGCTTGAGCAAGTACTGCTTGTCCCAGCTGTCGAAGTGGTGCTTCGGGTAGTGCAGCATCTGCAGGATTCCAAGGAGCTTGCTCCTGTCCAGTTGCAGCATGTCTCCCGGTTGCAGGACCAGGTACTTCCTGACGACGCACTCGTGGCATTCGCCTCTGCACTGCCGGCACACGTATCCATTGCAGACCGAACAGGTGTAGGATTTCTGCAAAAAACCCATGAAATTAATCCAAAATGTTGCTGATTTTTCGTGTTTTCGGTACGTAAATCGACAGGACGAATGCATTTTTTTTTTGTGAATTTGGTATGACGTCTTGATACTCTTTTTAGCAATTTTTTTTATTTCCAGTGGTGTTTTTTTAAAGGTTCACTCGCCTCGTAATTTTTTGTTACAAAATGGCAATTGCAACCTGTTTTTTAAGGGGGCTGTCCACACTTTTAACAGCATGGGCCTATGGGGATTTCCATGTTAAATTCGTTTTCTTCAAACTGTTCTAACTCAAAAATGGGTAAAAGTTCAAAGATGGGGTTTGATTTTTTCAAAGATTATTAAATTTACTGAAAACTGATGCACGATTATGACGTCACGTGCATTCCGAATGTAGTTATCGATTTTCAAAGTTGACCGTTCCGTTTTCCAATGCTATTTTAAATAGACGTGAAATTTTTCCCAAAATTGAGCGGATCTCGATATTGGCCGAGCGGATGACGATGGGGTTTGATTTTTTGGAAAGTTTATTTAATTTACTACAAAACGTATGAGTTAGATTTCGTTATTACGTGCATTCTATATTTATTTATCGAATTTCAAAATTTACCGCTGAGTTTTTCGCCACATTTTGCCCTATTGTACAGCTTGCGGGGCAGATGAACAAAAAAATCATGCATCACGTTTTAGTAAATTTAATTTTCCTTCATAAAAATCAAACCCCGTCAATTTATGTTTAGCCATTATTGATTAATTTTTACTTTTATTTAACATGGAGATTCCTATAGGAGCATGCATGCTCTAAAAAGTGTGGACAGCCCTCTTAAACGGAATTTTAGTGACCTTGATGAAATTCTGGTGAATTTTCGATCTTGATCTTACCACACGACCTAAGCCTGATATCGTTCCAATCGATTTATCGAACTGATCCGATATCCCCAATTTCCTAATTTCAATTCCGCTAATAATCTGAGGGATTGCGCCAATCACCAACTGCGAAATAGAAAACATGAAAGAGATGCTGTACTGTCAGGCCAAGCACCGTAACCTAGTTCGTTTTACACCACCTAGCGACCACGAGCGAAAGAAGCTCGCCGCCTGCGTATTCCGTAGATGCTTGAACGGGTTTGCGCGTGCAAAGTGGACCTAGTTTCCCTTCCTGGTTGCTAGGTGGTGTAAAGGGAACTAAGTTGAGGTAATGAGTTTCCTTTTTTTTTGCAAATTTTGGCTAGTTTTTTTTTTTTCTCACAGAAATTTCACTTGGGGGAGGACGCCTTATTTTGCCCAGTGCATTTATAATTTTTGAGGAATTACTTATGGACTTACCGGAACGGTTGGCATGCAGTTGACCCCTGAATACAGTAACCTTTCGCAGCAGCAACATTTGGATGAGTCCCTGATGGGAAGATCCCCTTTGGCGGGATCCTTTGCAATTCCCTTCTCTGGGGGTTCTTGACCAGCTTGACCGTACTGAATCACTTTCAAGTTATCGTTGGCTTCGACGGTCGACATGTCCGAAATGGTCGCCATGGACTGCGACTGACCCCTCCTTGACCCTTTGCTGACCGGCTGTTTCCCCACCGGCTTCGACCCAGTCCCGCTGTCGTAGGTTGACATTGTATGGTTCTTCAAGAGAAAATTGGAATTCTGTTGCTTGGCCCGTTCAGCGAGTGAGTGGATCGGATTTTAAAGTGCTGATTGACTCCTTTCCAGTTCATTCTCTAGTTGAACAGGTTAATATCTATGCCTTTGCACTTTACAACCCCCTCCCCCCCCACTTTTTAAATGATTTGAAATTCTCAAATCTTTCTGAAATGTGTTACTGTAAAAAGTATGAGGTTCAAAGGTCAGTAAGTATAGGGTATGATTTTGGAATTGTACTAGCTTCTAATAGTTCAAGCTCAGAAATTCAGAATCAAGAAGAGAATGAAACCTGGATTAATGTTAAATTTATAATTAAAAATAATTAAATTTTACCTTAATTTTCCGCAAATGGAATTTATTAATCGCTGCGTAATTTCATCTCTTGATTTGCAGTGGATTTTTTCCCTTTAAATTATTTGGCATTGTTTTAATCAAAGCCCTTCGATGAAAACAAACAAAGGTAAATCAAGATTAAATGATCACCTGGCCTACCATATCTTGCAAAATGCATTTCGAAATTTTTTATCACTCGAGTTTCGTTGAGCCTATCAGCGGTTCATTTTTTTTTAAAAAAGAGCTCAAGTGATTTTTTTCTTTTTTGCTATAAATTTTGATATTAAATCTGAGATAAATTTTTATAAAAATATGTGTCTAGGTCGTTAGAATGATAGCACGTACTTTGGCCGCACATCTTGAATTTATTTATATTATTGAATTATTGTAAATTTGAAATTTATTAATCAAGCACTTTCCTTTATTCATCAGTTTGTTGCATCAAACTAAAATGCAGAAATGCAAATGATTTGTGGCGTGCATTTACGGCGCGTTCAAAATATTTGCAATTCTGCATTTTAGTTTGATTTGGTAAGTTGAGAAAATTAGTGTGAGAAAGTACAGTGATGTATAATATACATATGCTATTCTATGCTTTAACCCTATAACACACCTTTTGTTGATTCGGTTTTAACAACTAATGACACATTGATGATGCAGGATGTGGATTTTTCAACCTTTATTTTTCCTGATTTTTCGCAACTATAATCAGACTTTTATTGCGCAAATTTTCAATTGTTTTTTCGCGAGGGTTAATCTGTTGAACCGCGGTTAAACATTGGCAACAACAACAATCCACTTATAGCGAGAAAATGCTATTTTTGTTCAATTCAAATCTCCTAATTTTGGTGCAGTATTTTTTATTTAAATGGCAATATTCCCACCCACCCAAGCAAATATGTATACAGGTATGTAGTGTTTTAGTAATACCCTTGGCTCGCAGTAAACAGCGATAAATACATGGAATTCAGTGCCAATTATTTATGATGCACCCGGTAAAGCTCGTATTTGCTCAGGGATGAAAAATGACGTCATTCCATAAAGCACCGAATATATTTTTCACCTCTGTTCATCTTTTAAGGATGTCTTTCCCATCTTGATCTCTATATGATGCCATAACGATGGTTGGTTTACTATGGACCAAGGGTTAATTATGACCAATAATACTAATAATGACAATTATTTGAGGGAAATATGTTGGAATTTTTATCCGGTGTTTATTTTATGAACAAAATATTTCGATGGTATTATGTTCCCCTTCAATGCAGGAGATTGCCTGTTTAGGTTTTCTTGGCTTTAATTATTCGGACGATGGTCTTACGGCATATGGGACATTTTTTGATCAGTTGGCTACAGTAGAGGCACGTGACGAAGTGACCGCAGTTGAGTAAAATGCAATTGACTCGGGAATCCATGCAAATCTTGCACAAATCTTCATTTGGAATTGCTATTTAATTGGAAAAAAATAAGAAAGTTTAATTTTTTAGTTCGTTTGTACTTACTGACCCCAGTGACCCCAGAGTTGGAATGGGGCATAAAATTAGAGTGGGTTAGTAGGTCATAAAATCTTAGTGGGTTATCATGGAATTTGAGTGGGCTAGTAGGTCATGGAATTTGAGTGGGTTAGTAGGTCATAACATTTCAGTGGATTAGTAGGTCATAGAATTTGAGTGGGTTAGTAAGTCATGGAATTTGAGTGGGTTAGTAGGTCATGGAATTTGAGTGGGTTAGTAGGTCATGGAATTTGAGTGGGTTAGTAGGTCACAACATTTCAGTGGATTAGTAGGTCATAGAATTTGAGTGGGTTAGTAAGTCATGGAATTTGATTGGGCTAGTAGGTCATGGAATTTGAGTGGCTTAGTAGGTTATAGAATTTGAGTGGGTTAGTAGATCATGGGATTTGAGTGGGGCACTGGGTCATAGAATTTGGGTAGGCAGGATAGTCAAATGAGTCATAGAATTTGAGTAGACCAGTGGGTGAAATGGGTCATAGAATTAGAGTGGGTTAGTAGGTCAAATGAGGCAGAATTTCAGTGGGTTAGTGGGTCATAGAATTTGGATGGGTCAATGGATCATAAAATGTCGATTGTGGCCATTGATTTGATAGGGGGTGGTCCCAGAGGGCAATAGTAGGTCTAGTTGGTCAATGGATCATAGTGGGTCAGTGGATGATAGGTTAGGGCCGGGTGCTTTGTACGTCAGTTATGGTCATTCCAACTCCAGTCTGGCCATGGTAGTCTAAAATACTGACCGGCATCATCTTTACTCTGTTGTTCTTCCTGCTTCTTCCGCCTGACCTCTTCCACTTTGGAACTTTCTGGCTGCTCTTCATCCACTTCCTTGCCTTTTTCCGTTTTTCCGGAACTGCCTTCCGCCATTTTGGCTTTTGGTTCGGGTTCTTCCATGACCCTCGGGTCCTTGCCGTTTTCGACGCGGCTTCCTGCAGGCATGCTCTCGTCCAGCTTAGTGTCGTGCTGGTCAGTTTGCTCTGTCAACGGAATCTGCTGAGAATGCTAGGTAAATTTAGACCCCCGATAATTATTTAGCCTGGAAAAACAATGGCGGCCAGGGGATTTGACCACGTGACTTACTGCCGTGGAAGGGTCCCAGTCTGGCCGGACTTCCAGACGCACGAAGAGCTGCTTGACCAAGTATTGTTTTGGATAGTTATTGAAATTGGCGTCCTTGAAGTGTAACGTATTCAAGATGGCCACCAACTCTTTGGCTTCGACCCTCATCAGGTTGTCCGGATTCAAGTCCAGACTTTTCTTGACCGCACACACGTGACATCCGCCCACGTTGGCGCAGCTCTTACAGATCTTACGCTGGCATTTCACGCATTTTCGGGTGCCCTAGAATGGCGTCAATAACAAGAAATGACGTCAGGAACTGGATTTTTTTCCCTAGAATGTTCGGCAAATCCGCCATGACAGTTTATCTACTTACCAGTGATAGAAAGTTTTCCAACACAGAAAAGCGTTTCTCGCAACAGTAGCACATGGACTTTCTTTTGGGCCCATTTCTGATTGGCCGGTACTTGGACTCGTCCTTCTGATTGGCCGGAACGGGCAACGGAGCCTCCTCTATGACCGAAGTCGGAGTTGCCGCGCTTCGCGAACGTGACGCCCTCGACCGCCGCTTTAGGGGATTCCGTAGCTTTATGGTCGATAGTCTTCTGGCAAACGACATTTCTTGATTGGTCATTCCTGGTTCTGAAGTTAAGTTAAAGAAGCGTTAACAATATCATAGGCATGCGCAGGATGGGGCAAGGGGGGGCACTTGCCCCCCCAAATGTGAGAATTGTGAGCAAAATTTCTTTAAAAAACACATGAAAACAATGAAAAAAATCACTATTTGCAGAAAAATTTCGCCTGCGCACGCCTATGAACAAAATGTGTGCTCGGAACCTCGGAAGCCATTTTTCTAATGATTATTGTGCCCTGTTAAACAAATGAGTGAACTGGAATTTAAGGCGAACCTACCAGACTTGTACTTTGGCTATGTTCTAACATGGGGCTTAAAGGGAAAGTCCCACTTTGGAAGAAGTTGGTTGTAGGAGGAAGAGCATGATAAATTAGGAAAGGCATGGAAATTGCAATTTGATTTGAGCCCACCGATCGTTAAATAGAATGTCCCGAATAGGCTACATGGATTTGGTCGAAAATGCAAAGGCCAAGTAGGCGCCATTTTCACTGACAGCATGTCGCGCCCTCTACACTGACAGTATGTCGCGCCCTCTACTGGATAAAAGGTATCGGCTCTCGTTAGACAAGTACAAACGCACTTCCTAGAG
Organism: Proteroiulus fuscus; assembly: GCA_034700285.1. NCBI lineage: Eukaryota > Metazoa > Arthropoda > Diplopoda > Julida > Blaniulidae > Proteroiulus > Proteroiulus fuscus. Next base: position 10,495 of record JAQIXP010000765.1, read on the forward strand.
GGCGCCACCAACTTTCAGTGTCTGCTGAATCTGTGGGATAAAATCATAAATGGCGCCTAACGTGTATTTGGCAGACGTCGTGATTTCCTCAATATGGAAACTCCTGCTGCAATTATTATTGTCACAGCCATTCATAATTGCTAAGTGTGAACAAGTGCTACAGGGTGGGACTTTCCCTTTAAATGCACGTGCCACTGACGCTTGGTTTGCTGGATAATGCACGTGCATTCAGGACCATTTTTGGAACGAAGATGGTTGTGTGCATAAGAAAGAAAATGGAGTCTCTGGACCCCAATCAATAGCTTATCCCATTAGGATACATTAAATTTTATACGGAAGAACTTCGATTATCTAGATCCTATAGATTACAATCAAAATGTAATTATCTGGTGTGATATCCTTCTTGCATTTCTGCGTAATAATAATAATTCCTTGACTGAATTTAATTTTGTTAAAATTCATAAGTGAGTCGTGGTCTTATAGAAATGTATTAGTAAAACTTAATTCAAATTTGTTATTTTTTATTTTGGTTTTCTGTGTAGTATATAAAGAGTATACTATATATCGATGGCTTAATTCAGAAGTGGTGAATACGCCAATTTGTCAAAAATGAGATAATGATACCATCGTGATCCTGGAAGTGTCCCCCAATGAACCTGAAGTTACAGAAATTAATTTAACCCATAATCGTTAAAGTTACGGAAGTGAAAAGTGGCGAATGAGCCACAACCCGTCATTTCTAAGAGTTAGAAGTGGCGAATAGTACGATTCGTCAGTTTACATTTTAAAAATTTCTCCATACCTGGATTTTTATTAAATAGGAAGTGGCGAATTTGACCATTTTCGTTCTTTTTTTTTTTTTTTGTTGCATTCTTTTTTATTCGATAGGAAAACTCGAGGATGTGCAAATGGGCGACTTCACGCTTAATTTATTTCTCTTTCCTGCAAAATAAGTTTAAGTCGAAAGGGCGAATTTGCATTTTTAAGCCTTTTCTTTCACAAATTACTTAATTAATTGACTAATTTAAATATTTAATAAAAATTAACACATTCCCTATAAAATATATATATTGTTCTATCTGTTCACCCAATTTCAGCCTTTTAACATTGTTTATGTCCGAGTTATACCATTTTTCCATGAAAATGCTATTATCTCAAAACCCACTTTTTGCAATTTTAACCACCCACAAATGGAAGGGAGGGACCCTTAATTTGGTCCGGATAATGGAAGTTCTGCTGTGATAACGCAGGATTCGTGTATTTAAAAACATCCTCGCAAGTATTTATATACTTTAAAGCCGAATAGAAAAATAATGTAGAAATTAACTCACATTCTTCCATAACTTCAAGTGAATATAAAATTTCACTTAGAATTTGGTGTTTCTGTTGCTGTTTTTTATATATCCAAGTCCCATAACCGTGCCTTCCTATAACTGTAAAAAAGTGTAAAACTTTGGAAATTTTCTCCCGTAAAATAAATCCAGGTATGCATTTATCTTTATCTTTAATCGTTTTATCGCTGCCAGATTTCCGAGTGATAACGGAATACCTATCATACCACATCATACATTATTTTCAACCAGATTTTATTTACAAAATAATGATATATTATTTACTCGATACAATCACTGCTAAAATCTTGAATTTGTTAATGGGGAATGGCACGCACACACACATTTCATGACAAGTGCTTTTTAAATGCTAGATAAGCATTGAAATAAAATGTAGAAATACCCTCAAAAAATGATAATATTGGAATTAAACTTGTGCCATTTAATGAGAAATCCCAATTTTTATGTAAAACGTGGGCAGCGCCGTAGTGCCTGATCTCGGGAATGCCTCAATCGTGAAATTTCAGAAAGATTTAGCCCCATCTGTTAGTAGTGGGAGAAAGCGTCATTGTTGGAATCATTCAATTTTGGCTTCACTTTTCATCCATGCAATAATTCATAGAAAAAAATGAATAAATGTATTCCAAAAATAGAAAAACTTCCAGTTTATGCAATGTTAAATTTTAATATGGCGGAAATTTTGTGAGCTTTTTTTTTTTTTTAGTATAGTGTACACTTGGTGGCGCTTTTGGCGATAAAAATGGATGCAATATTTGTCATGAAATCATGGTTTTTATCCTCGCCTCTTTTTATTTGTGGCAAATTTGCATTTTACGTAAGAATTGAATTTCTCATATTAACACTTTCGCATCTTTTAGTTGTTAAAACATCACTTTAGTACAAAGTGAGACTTTCCGTTTATACGGAGAGAAATTGAAATTATGATGAAATTTAGAGAAGTTTTAGGGAAACTCCAATATACTTTGCAACCTGCCTCCATCTTATAAGCGTACATTAATTTTTTTTCTTAAATTACAAACTGTGTCTTATTTTTTTCGTTTTTATTTTTCATTCAGGTTTTCAACACGATGGAAAAACTCTCAAGGGTACTTTCCTAAAATTCGTATCATCAGAGTGAAAATACTGGCTCAAAGTATCCTCTCGAGTACCTCTTTTTGGTAAGTTTGGTCTCTACTAAAAACGCAGTTTTAAAATCCCAGTATACTAATATTTGTTTATAAATATATAGACTTCTAAAATACCCCCAACTACTTAGAACACTTCTTTGGTGATTCCTCTTATTATATTGCATAATCAGAAATTAGTTTAGGCCTTGTATAAGTGGACCACTTTGACCACGTAATTCCTGCAGATTGGACACTCTTTGATTTTGTTGCCGCATGCCGTGCAAGTGGTCATGTGGCCGCACTCTAGTAGAACGCAATCAACACGGTCACTCAGGCACACCTTGCACAAATCCTCATCTCGGATTTCAAGACTGTCTTCTGGAATTTAGAAAAGAAAGCAAATGGGTTAATTTGTCTGTTTTCAGATGTCTTGCACGAAAGTCCAGCGATACTCACGCTTGTTTTTGTCTCTCCAGAGGACCTCCAACCTTTCGACTATTTCGTGCTTCTCTTGGCAATCCGCGTAGCTGACCGAATGTTGGTTCAGAATGGATTTTATTTGCTTGACTTCCATCCGCCGTATGCTGTCCGGCGACGTGATCTCCTCCAAGGAGTGGATTTGGGCTAGTCGGAGAGGCTTCGGCGGACCTTGCTGGGAATTCCTGGTGGAACCGTCTTCATTGGTAGTTTCTTGTTGGACGATCGGACTGCTGGCACCGGAATGACCATTGGCTAATGCAAAAATCACGGGAGAAAGAGCTTGGAATCAGGATATTCCTGCTTACGGACATGTTTTTAACGATACAGGGGATGTGACCGGTGTAAAATATGTGAAAAAGTTGAATTACCAGAAAAATAATGGGGGGGTAACTAGAGAATTTTAAAGAAATTGACTAAATTTTATTTTAAAAAGTGAAACTGGAATGCAAAATAAAGGCATCCCATATGAAAAAGGAAAGTGCAGCAACTGTTAAATGTATAAATGTTTTTCTTGTTGATGCCGAAAAATTAGCCGAGAAAGATCAGGTGAATTGCTAACAACTTATATCTCCTGTCACATCCCCGCAATACTTACGGTTCATTTCTTGACCGTTATTGTCTTGGTCCATTTCCGCATTGGTCCTCATCTGGGCCACAGGCGTGGGAGCTTCGATATGCCGAACATCTTGACCGTTAGTTTGGGGGTCCATTTCTGCATTGGTCCTCACCTCGGCCATGGGCGTAAGAGCTTCGATAGGCTGATCATCTGAAACAAAGAAATTAAACTTCAGTCGTGAACGTGAACTAGATCTCTTCATTTTTTTGAAGTTGCACGAAGAAGTTCTTTCACACCTTGGCTTTTTTGTGTCCTCCAAAGCATCTTCAGCCGAAGAATCAGATCCGGGTTCTGGTCATCTAGCTTAACGGGCAAGCCGTGCTTGTCCAGGATCTCTCGAATGACTTTGATGGGCAACTTTTCAATCTCATCCTCAGAATGAATGTTTTCTAGCAACAACTCCGGTTTCTCCAGTACGGTGGAAATCCTCACCGGCAGTTGGGATCTTCTCACCGGGATGCCTTGCAACTGTCTCCAGTGCTTGATGGCCGTGCGCAGGAAGTGCTCCCTCAGAATTAGTCCTCTGATGGACACGCCGCTTTTCTCCAGGAGGTTCTGCAGGTTCCTGGATGTCAGGTTTTCCAGGTCCTTCTCAGATTGGATGCTATCGAACTCTATGTCCAGCAGCAGCGAATCTGTAGAAGCTTTTCTCGAAGATGTTCTGAGGCTGCCAAACTCGCGCAGGCTGAGAGTGCTGCTGGACCTGCGGTCTTGGCTCAGCCAGGCGTTCCTGCTTTGCTCTTCGTTCCAGAGTTTTTTCACCTCTTCGATGAGATCGTCCCGAATCCAGATATCCTTCCTTGAGATGTTGGCTTGACGGAGGATGGCTCGCAATTTATATTCTTCCATTTGTTCAATTTCGTCCTCACTTTTGGTATACATTAGGTAAGCAGACGTCGTTGATGGTCGAACCGTTTTGGTAGGAATCGGGATCTTGGATTTGTGGACACGCTGCTCCACGGTATCTTCGTTCAAGTACTTCTGTATGCTTTTTTCTAGATCATCTTTTGCTTCAGAAAGTCTTGATGATTTCTCTTCGGAAGAATCCGTCACGTGTCTGAGCTCGACCAAATCCTCCGTCTTGGAATGTTCTCCCTTCATCACGACTTCGACGATCTTCAGGTCGGCTGGAAGGGAGGTGATCTCGAATTCCGTGTTGAGGGAAATGTTTCCCTCGGATTCGTCTTCCGAAATGGCTTCCTCGTACATGGAAATGCGGTTATTCCTGGTGGCCAACCACAGCTTGGTCACCTCCTGGACCATTTCGTTTTGGTCGCCCTGGAACATCTCCAAATTAATGCCGTGCTTCTGAAGCAGCAATTGCAGCTGGTGAGGTGTCAGGTTCTTGATGCTTTCTTCAGTCAGGATTTCGTCCATGGAGATGCCCCAGGATTCTGGACGCTGGACCTTTGATCTTGAACTGTCTACAACGCTTCCGATGAGCGGAAGGTCTAGGAATTTAGCTCGTATGCTCTGCTTTGACTCAATCTCCGTAGTCGCATCTTTCCAATGGACACTGCTACCTCCTGTAGCAGCTTCTTGGCCACTGCCTCCAGAAACAGCATCTTGGCCACTGTCTCCTGAAACATTATCTTGCCCGCTGCCCACATCTCCATCGGGATAAGCATACTCCAAGAGTTTTTCCACAGCCACGCTGATGTTGGCAGAGTTTCCATTTTCTAAGTTGCTCTTAATTCCTTGAACTGTTTCCAGGAACTCTTCCGGTGTGTGCGTGCCATCGTGGTCTATGTCGTCGTGATAAGTCATGACCTTGTCACTGCTGAGGCGCTTCCTGTAAACCTTCTCAAAGTCTGGAAATTCCGTGGTTTCGACCATGCTGTCTTCCATTTCCTGCAGAGTGTCCAATAATTGCTCCGGAGTAATTGGAATTTCAGCTTCTTTGACTTCTACTAAGTCATCTCGACTGCTACTGACTGAACATTCCGATTGCTCTTCGTCGCAGATGTGGTCCGGAAGTGGCTTGAATCCCACCCGCTTTGGGGTAGCCTTCAAGGGAAGACTCGATGGACGTTGCGCTAACGAATGGTCAGTGGTAGTCTCTTCGATTGGCGTCAGGTACACGAAGCTGTCGGAGGCTTCAACCGATTCGCCCAACATCTGATTTAAATATGCTGCCTGGTGACCATCAATGTGGAGGTCGTCGGGCTTGATTCCACGGAATGATTCCAGATTGGCGTACGTCTCGAAGTCTTCCACGTTGTATTGCTGCTGACCATTGTAGTAAGTGTTTCCGTCAGTTTCCTGCTGGAGTTCCCGGCTGTGTCGTGGCGACAACTCTGTGAGAATTGCTTTTGGCTTTCTGTTCAAGTTGGCCGCATGCACCATATCTTCGGACAAATGGTCATTGTTGGCCACTTCCTCCTGCTGCTCCACGGAACTGTCATACGCGCTACTGCCGCTGCTTTCGCTGCTCTTCTCATCATCGCTGCTGCTGCCGCCGCTGCCATCATCGTCATCATCATCATCCTCATCGGCAGTTGGTGGCAGTTCGGTGAGAGTGGCGGTTGGAGTGACCATTGTCCAAGGGGCTTCAACCGGTTCCTGTTTTTCGACAATGGCTTCAGGGATCTGAGGAGGGATTTCAGGCGGCTCTTGTTTTTCGATGATTTCTGGGTTCCGAGGAGGGATTTTGGGCGGCTGTCGTTTTTCAACAATGATTTCCGGGATCTGAGGAGGGATTTCGGGCGGCTCTTGATTTTGGCCGTTGACGGTTACCTCTGGTTTTATGATCTCGCAATGATCCGGCGGGATGGTATCTATAGGTTCTGGTCCCTTGTTGTTGGAAGGAATCTCCAGATTTTGTCCATTGACGGCTTCCGCCTGGTGATGTACCTTGCTAGAATTGCGCTGCTTTTCAAGGATGTTCTTCTCAAACTCGTGAAAACTTCCCGGGCTCTCCGGTGGAAGGACGAAACTTTCTTTCCTGTGCGATCCTGCACCCGATGGCTCACTTTGATTGGATTCCTGCTGGATGCCCTATATTCATGTGAAAAAAATGGAGATTTTTTGACCGAATTCTGTTTCTACGGGTCAACTATTTTTGAAATTTCCTTACGTTAATTTGTATGGCCGTTCCCGGCTTTTGCGGTTCCTCCTGTTTCCTCTGATCTTCCACGTAGTCCAGCGGAATGTTCATTTCCGTTTTCCACAGGTTGATGGCCGCTTCCACGAATTCCCTTCGCTCGATCATGGTCTCGTCGTACTTGTTGTAGTACTTGAGGAGTTCCCGTAGCTGAGGAATGCTCAACTTCTTGATCTCTTCCTCGTTCTTCACATTGACCAGTAGTGGGAAATTGCCGGACGTCTTCTTGACCGCTTGGTCTTCTCCCTGCTTGTTCTCTTTGGCCGGAGTGGGAGTCGACTTCTCCGCCGATTGGCTGCTGGTCCTAATTGCATTGTCCTTCTGGAAAGAAAAGAAAAAATGTGAGAAGGGAGCTGTTCAAATATTAAGTAAACATTTATTTTTTTAATTTTCTTGTCCACCTCTTACAATAATATTCTTCTTAATTTATTTTTAAAAATGTTTGAAACACCCTTTTTTTCCGCATTTCCCAAAATTTTACAACTATGTTATTTCGATGGCTTAATTCAGACGTAGCGAATAAGCCAAAAGTTGGTTTTGATAGCGTTTTTATGGAAAAAAGATATAAATTGGAAATAAGCAATGTTAAAATGAAGGAATTTGGTGAACAGTTAATATATATTTTATGGGGAATAGGCTAATTTTTGTTAAAATTTAGGTTTACGAATGCACATTCGCTAGTTTAACTTTGATTAACTTTGCAGGAGAGCTAAATAAATTAAGTGAAAAGTAGCGCATGTGCACATATCCATTAGTTTGCCTATTAAATAAAAAAAATGTAAAAAAAATGAGCGAAAATTGTCAATTCGCTACTTGCATTTTAATAGAAATATAGGTCTCGATAAATTTTTTAAAAGATAAACTAACGAATTGTACCATTCACTACTTGTTAACTTTTAGGAATGATACCTTGCTGGAGTTCGCTGCTGTTAACTTCTGTAACTTTAACAATATTATGGGTTAAATTAATTTCTGTAACTTTAGGTTCATTAGGGACACTTCCAGGATTGCAATGGTTCACTCAACTCATTTTTGACAAATGGGCTCATTCGCTACTTATGAATTACTCCATCGATTTATGCCTAGTCATTTAATAAAAGGTAAATAATTAAATACAAAAAAAAAGGATTTTGCTGTACAGTGGAGCTGTAGGCCTACATGACGTCATGAGGCAGCGTGTTAAATGGTGCGCTCGAACAACATTAATTCCAAATTTTGAAATTTTTAGATCCTTTTGATATTTGTGAAATAACTAGATTGAACACGGTTGTGAAATTTTGGCAATTGTTAAATGACCTTTTTCAACGATGAGCTGGGTTCAGGCGTTTCTCCGTTCAGATTGCATCGCTGCACAATCTCGGCTATCATCTGCTCCTCGCTGACGTGTTTTTCACCTTCCTTCTTGCATCCCAATTTCTTGACGATGACCTTAAGATTCTGCTTCTTCAGCCTCTTCAGCGACGCCTCGTTGTTCAGGTTGTCGCTGCCCTTCAGCCTGCACATGTAGCACAGCCCTTGCGACAAGCACCGCTTGCACACCTCCTGGTCGCATCGCAAACACCCGTGCAACTGAAATAGGATTTTTGGAATTATGTGAATGCATTGTTTGTTTCTTAAAAATGCTAAGCGGAACTCTCTTTATCTTACCTCGGCCGGCTGCCCTATGCATCCCACTCCATCTTTCCTAAACTTCCTGCAGCAGTCGCACGGGGCCTTGGTCCTGGTCTTGGGGGTCTTACCCCCCGTTGACGAGGGTCTAGATTTGCTCCTGGAAGACATTCTTTTCTTGTTTCTACATGGACGAAAAGTACAGGGTGTCATTTCGGAAGGGGGGGGGAATGGCTTTTGAATGTTGGCAACGAAAATCACCGGGTGACGCCGCCGCGCTGTTCTGAGCATTATGTGCATATATTTGGGGGGGAAATCCCCCCCACGTCTCAAAAAGTCAGCATGCCCTAAATTGTTTCCCCCCCCCCCCCCTCCAACTTTTTCCCATTATAAATTGTTAAAGATGAGCTACTGCTTCTCTTTCCTCCCTGATTTTGGTGCATAAATCTCTCAAAAAATGTATTGAAAATGCCTTGAATGCAGGGGCTGATCCAGACTTTGGTTTTGAAGGGGGGGGGGGGGTCATGGTCAGGGCCAAACCCAGAAATCCATTTCGAAGGAGCTCCTACCCAAAAAAATGTTCCAAAATTTTTGGCCATAAGCAATAATTAAAGTTTCTATACATTATTGTAAAAATTGATACAAAATGGCGCCACAGGCGATTTTTTTTTTGGATCTAAAACACTCAAAAATGGTCTAAAAATCACCAAAATTGCATATTTCCCCATATTTTTTAGTTTGATTTTGAACATTTTTTTTGGGGGGGGGGGGTTATGACCCCCGTTTTTCTTCTCCCCTGGATCCGCCCCCGCTTGAATGCCCCATTCACATGGTCGTTTTGATCATGATCATGGTAATCGTGATCCGGAACATTGATTTTTTTTAGAATCAGTCGAGCAGGAGGGTTACACGTGCTTATTCCATGGAGTCTAAATCAGTTTTTCACGTGCAAGCCTCCTGCTCGGGCTCAGCTGGTTCCAAAATAGAATTTCAAGTGTTCCGGGACCGGATTCTAGATCATGATCAAATAATGAATTCTTATAATAGAAATTTAAGAAAAAAGACAAACTGGTAAAACAGGACAACTTGTATGCACTTATATATACTTAGGCCTACTTGGTAGCTTATGTTGAAAACTACTGTACCTGGAAATAACAATTTAAAATAGGTTTTAGTGGATGAAAATTTGCGTAAAATGTCAACAATGAAAATCTAGGATTTTGGCTAAAAGGGGTCAATAACCCCATGTATATATTATAAGCAGTAGACCTTTTTACCAATGATCAGTGGGGTTTTTTTTAGAAAAAAATGCATTTTATAATAACTTTTATGAGCATAATATTCTTGTAACGGCCCGAAACATCCTGCCTATATAGTTATTTATATAAAAAAACAAATATATAAAACTGAGTTTGCTGTGGAGCTGTTAATGACATCACTAGGCAGCGTAACTTAAAAAAAAAATAAATAACTATAGACAGTCTTTGGGTGTGAAATTTTGGGAAATGCATTTTTCCTCATTACATTTACCGTTGGTAAAAAAGGTTTTTAGGGTGATTTTCCCCATTAATTATAAATTTTTAAAATATTCTAACTCAACAACTAAGTGCAATTAACTTATTAAATAACGTGGAAAATGTTTCTGTATTGAGAATTTTTTTCCATAAAAATTGATTAGCGGTTTATAGCCTTGATTTGAGTGAAAAAAGGGATGGTATAATTGCCACGTATGCATTATGACAATTTAGTATTTACCCGGCGTCATTTCTTCTTATTATTTATTAAATAACATTTTTTTAAATTAGATTAAATTTGTCTTTCCAGGCACCAAATTCTCCAAAAACGATTTTGAAGTAAAGATTGAAAATAGCGCGACTTTTGGACTGTCCATTGGCTGGCTACTTTACACAGCACTCAGGTCAGTTTTCTGGTTATTTTAATTTACTTTTAAACTCCTCTTAAACTACAGTCTAGTGTTAATTGTTTATCATGCAACAAAATTTGGTAACAGTGTTGTTATTTAATACAACAAAAGATTAGGGCAGAAATTAGATGCAAATAATAACAGCAGAAACGTTGCTGCAGTTGTTGTTTTCGTTATATTTTGAAAATATAATTTGTAGTCTTACCCCTTTAACCACCTAATTCGTAAATATATACGTTAGTAAAACTGGTTTGTTTTCTTACCTGTTAATTGTCCTCGATTGTAGTATTCACGAGGCAGCGAATTGCCCGTAGAATTTGAAGATTTTACGCCCACATTGAGGGCTCGGGGTATGGCAAAAAAATCAAGATGGCGGATATTCTTCTTTTTTTTTTAGCCTGATAAAATGGAACTCTGAAATCTCTTATCTATTATCAAATTCTGTGTGTATTCAGTGCATGTTTGAAATTGATATTGATGGTTTAGGCCTAGGCTAAAAAAATCCAGGGCTATTCTGACTAATGGCCCGAACGAGGCTTAATTTCGGGTGTGCAATTTGTTACTGTTAAAAAACCAAACTGATTTATTTATTTTAGTCGTTAAAGGGCGAGGCAGTTTTCGGCCGAACTTTGCATGGGTTTTTTAACCACCCTTGGTTTGTTTAGATTGCTTTCAGTTCATTTTTTGAACTTATAATTATATTGAACATTTTTCCGGGATACATTTTTTCCATGTATTTGGGGATATTTTTGCTTAGGCGTGGGGATTAGCTACTAGGGTAAGGTAACTTTCGAATTTTGCAGCAGCATTGGGACTGTTGCGCGTGCCCAGGCACGTGCGCCCGTTCTCATTTTGAGAAAAGGGTTAGTTTTCATTGCTAAGTAGGCCTAAATTAGCATAAAAATAGTTTAAAGAAAATGACTGAGCTTTAAAATCTTCATTGAGAAACGTTATAAAATTGTCAATTCTGATTAATTAAAACGTGTATTTAGGATTTGTTTCCTGGTCTGTTTTCTGTTTAAAAAACCTCAGAATGTTTAGGATACCATTTTGTGAGAAATTGTGTAAAATGTGCGTAACGATACCCTCTTTCATCACTGGGTGTGTTTTGTTTATACGGCCAATTAAATGCCTGCTTTGTGTAAATATATTGCTAAAAGGTTTACTTAGTTTATCTCAAATTAGTTGAGATAAACAGGCATTCATTGAAATCTTAAATGTTTGTCATATTATGTTACGTCATTCTTATAGGTTATCATTGCCCATGCCCTGTTGTAGTGCAAGGTTTTGCATTATCGAGATTAATGGTAACTAAGAGGCGGCTATAGGAATGTTTCCAAATACAATAAATATATAGACATTGTATAATTTATATTTCCAAATAGGGCACGTAATACAGAAATTGTGGTATTATTATGTGGGAATATTTTTTTTCTACATAATGTAGCTGTCTTATTTGCTACATTCATTTGTCCATGCATTGGTCACTGCATGTCAGGGTTTAAGTGTTGGGGACTTCTATATCTTGAAGCACTCTTACAATTCGCACAATGTAATTTCTACAAATGGGACATTCTTGAATTTTTCGGCCACAGTCTGTGCAAGTGACCATATGACCGCACTCCAAGATGACGCAGTCCCTTCGGCTAGTCAGGCAAACTTGGCACAGATCGTCGTTGGATAGGTCAGCATCTTCCGAATTGGCTAAATGAGTTTAAAAGAGAATTCAATTGGATTTCCAGGAAAGATTAATAAATGATGGTTAATTGCAAGGTTATATAGGCGAATAGACAAGGTAAATCATAATTTATAAAATGTATTTTTACGTCACGAATCCAGACTCTGACAGTTTGTAAGCTTCCATATTGGACTTGATGTAACCTTCTCTGTCCTGTATTAACCTTGCCAGCAGTGGCGGATCCAAGGGGGGGGGCCAGGGGGGCCATGCCCCCCCCCAAAGGGACA
>JAQIXP010000766.1:0-22635 GCA_034700285.1 Proteroiulus fuscus
AGGCGCATAATTAGATGGACCATCCGAGGAAGGTGAATGAATTCAAGACCATGAGAAACAAAATTGTTGGGGGGGGGGGGGATTCGAACAAAACGTGTACAACTCTATCCTGTCATAGTGTTTGGTCAATGATCGCCTACACCAGCCCCTGCATAAACTGTCATGCAGCTTGACCCATGTAGTGACCAGCGTAGTGGTCTGATGAGTTTACATCCAAATACGAGCTAATTAATATGCATGGCGTGTTCCCAAACGAGGGGTATCGTGACTTTATAAGGCTATTTGTAAAAGGGCAATTCAGTCGTTGGTGGCTCTAATCGATGGCTTAATCTAGAAGTAGCTAATAAGCCAATTTCTCAAAAATGAGATAATTGTACCAATTGGGATCCTGAAAGTGTCCCTAATGAACATAAAAGTTACAGAAATAATTCAACCAATAATTATTGTTTAAGTTACAGAAGTGAGCAGTAGCGAATATCCAAAAAGCTGTCATTCCTAAAAGTTACGAGTAGTGAATAGTACAATTCGTTAGTTTACCTTTTACAAATTTCTCGTGACCTGGATGTTTATTAAAATAGAAGTAGCAAACTTGACAACGTTCACTCATTTTTTTTTGCATTTTTTTTATTCAATAGGCAAATTAATGGATGTGCAGATGTACTACTACTTCACACTTAATTTATTTCGCTTTCCTGCAAAATTCAAACTAGCAAATTTGCATTTTTAAGCCTTTTATTTATCAAATTACTTAATTAATTTACTAATTTAATTAGTTAACAAAAATTAGCACATTCCTTATGCAATATAAATATTGTTTTATCTGTTCACCAAATTTCAGTCTTTTAACATTTTTTATTTCCAAGTTATGTTGTGTTTTCCATAAAAATGCAATTATCTCAAAAGCAACTTTTGGCGTATTCACCACTTCTGAAATAAGCCATCGAAATCCACTTGCTTGGACACAATTTTACATACCTTTCTATATTTTCTAAATATCTTTTACTATTTTCTAGTAAATATATTTTTTAAATATAATTTCTTTTAAGTAATAGAATGTATGGTAATGAAGGGAAATACCATTTATATTTCCCTTTTTACTTATTTACAGTATAAAAAGAAGGGGTCGTCCACATATTAAAGTCACACTGAAACTTTTAAAACTTTATTATATAACTTATTGTGTATTTTGGGATTCACGAAGAAAGACAAATATTTTAGTTTCAATTTATTACAGTAATTTGAAATGTAGAAAATGTACTATATGAGTAAAAGAAAATATAATTTTTTTGGGGGGAAAGTTTACCTGGTAACTAAAAACGCTGGGTCCATAACCACTTCGGGTCCCACTCGTACGTGTCCTTGTTCAACGAATTGCGTGGCCATTTTGATGGATTGTGCCATTCTGTTTTTGACCATTGTAACAGGTAATCGCCTCCTAAAATACAGGTTAGTACATTTTGTAGTTTAAAACGCGAGAATGCCAGATTTTAAATGTAAAATAGGCCTATGCTGAAATATCTTCGCTTACCTGCAAAAGCTGCACGCTGATACTGCGTTGCAGAGAGCCAGGTTACGCTTGGTTGGTATTATACCCATGTTGTATCTACAATTTAAAAAGAATAAATAAATAATTCATGTAAGTGTGTGAAAGTGAAAACATTGCAACCCTTCTACACACTCGAGTTATGCGCATAACCCATTTGTAGGCCAATTTATTGCTTTGGGAATGTTTATAGCACTGAAAACAAACTAAAGCAGATTTCTAAACATGTGGACCTATCAGGTGTTTTTTTTTGGAATGCAAATTTAACTTGCAAAAATTCATTCTATATTAGACAAGAAAAGTATTGCACAAAGGGGTCTTCCATACATTCCATCTCAGAAAAACAGCGCCATCTTGCATCAAATGTTCGCGAAACAGTGATGGCGTTAACGTACCTATGCTGCCGCCCCCTGTGCCTATAGTACAGCAAAGTTTTTTTGTAAAATTGCCTTTGAAATAATCAACAATGTTACACAGTCAAGGTTATTAAGATTTTTCAGCCGCATTAATGGCTGTCATAAAGATAGAAACTACAAAGAACTTGCATATTAGTTTAAAGTGAGCATTTGAAATTTCAAAGATATAATCTCACTCGTGAGTGGTTTGTTTAAGCCGAGCATAAAATAAAAAAGTAAATTCTTGGTGGATTGGGCTCATTTTTTGTCTGTCAAATCTTTTTTATTAATCTGTCATACATGAATATTGAATATTATGCACACATCCATTTAAAAAAACGTTATCACGAAAACCACTTAAGCCATTTTTTAGCAGGTTATTACGACCACCAAAAGGGTTATCATATTCAATGTTATGAAGTAGGTGGAGGTGATATATCCATTTACCCCTTTGGTTGCAACACGCTTTATTAGCATGTGAATGGCCCAAAACAACCCTTTCAACCGACAAACAATAATTGCAAATGTGTGGCATTCACAATAACCCCTTCTAATGTCTGGTACACAAAACGCATCCATTTCATTGGTTTATACGTTTAGCTATTAAGAAATCAGCATAAATATATATATAATACCAAGTTTCATACATTGTATTATTCTAAGGCTCTTATTGAATAGGGAAGTACCTTATGCCGTGTATGACATTCATGCCCCCATCATAGATTTGGCATTACTTTCGATTTATACCCGTGCCTAGCTAATGTTAAAGCTACACTGTCCTCAAGAAATTTTGTTCCAAATTGGGGCTCCAAGCACGTGCCAATCACATTTGGTTTGCTGGCATATGCACGTGCACTGAGCCCCATTTTGGAATAAAATTTCTTGAGGACAGTGCAGCTTTAAGTTAAATCAGAGGTATAATGTTTAAATATTCAATTGGAACTTTGGTTAAAGGGAAAGTCCCACTTTGTAACAAGTAATTTTATAAATGCATGGTACACACTTACTAGATGTGAATAGCTGTTGCAATAATAATTGCAATATAGCTTCCATATTGAAGAAATTATAATTTCTAGGTCATATATGACCTTTGCAAAATAGGTGTTAGGAGCCATTTTTCCATGGATTTCAGCGAGCAGTGACATTTCGTGGCGCCCTCTAGGACGTGTATGTCTATGTATTCCTTGAGAGCTGATGCCTTTTATCCAGTAGAAGGCGCTATATACAGTGTCAGTGAAATGGCCCCTACTTGGGCTTTCTATTCCCAACCAAATCCATGTAGGCTTATATTCAGGACATTTTATCTAATGATCGAGGCTCGAATCCAATTGCTTCAATTTCTATCCTACTTTTTAATGCTCTTTTTCCTAAACTCAACTTGTTTCAAAGTGGGACTGTCCCTTTAAATGAGTAATTAATTAAAAATACTTAATGACTAGGTGTTCTGAAATCACTAATTCTGATTTGATCAAACCAGTTAAATTATGGTTATAGATTATCATATATAGGGTTGTAGGCCTATCAGAAAATTTAACGAAAAAAATAGTAATAATTTCATGTTGAAATGATGGCACCAGATGGATGATACATAAATTCATGAAACTATCATAAGAATTGAAACGAGCAACTTTTGAATGGGCTTAGAAAATATTCCCAGTAATATTCAGTTGCCCAATGGTGCCGGATCAGCCAGTCCATGGGATCTCAGCAGGACGGCAAACGAGGGCTTTTTCAAAAAGGATGGAAATTCAATCCATAGATATGAAAAAAAGCACAAAAAAAGTTGTGAAGGGAGTCCATTGGGGGGAAAATATCAATTCTGTTGTTTGGTCTTTCTTTTTGGCATTTTTGTATACGAGTCAAAAAATGGCCTCATGCTGAGTTAACTTTTGTTGTTGTACATCGTTTAAAATGTCAAAAGTCTTAATTTGTATGATGTGATGTTGTTTGGGCATGTGGTGAATATTATGGAGGATGGAAATATTGTTAAACGTTTTTTATACTTAATTGAATATTTTACATCTTCACTGATGATGTCCCAAACAACAGCATGTTTTGAGATGAGACCAAACAAAATCCACATAACAATTGAAACAGAAACTGGCAATATATTTGGAAAAATAACTAGATTAGTAGCTTTTTGGAAATACATTTATTCTGACATTTTTTTCCATTGTTAAAAAATTGTTTATTAGAATGACCATCCCCCTTAAATCGGCTGATTGCATTGCAGGATTATATCAATGGCTTAATTCAGAAGTAGCGAATGAGCCAATTTGTCAAGAATGAGATAAGCGAACCATTGTGATCCCATGGAAGTGTCCCCAATTAATCTAAAGTTACAGAAATTACTTTAACCAATAATTGTTAAAGTTACAGAAGTGGAGAGTGGTGAATATCCAACATGGTATCATCCCTAAAAGTTACCAGTTAGTTAATAGTAGGCTACCATTCGTTAGTTTTATACCTATTAAAAATTGCTCGTGACATGGATTTTTATATCATTAGAAGTAGCGAATGTGACAACATTCGCTACTTTTATTTGCATTTAATTTATTCAATAGGCAAACTAATGGATGTACACATTCGTTACTAATCAATGGCTTAATTCCGAAGTGGTGAATATGCCATGTTATCAGATAGCATATTGGTCACTTCTGAATTAAGCCATCGGAGTCTTCACACTTAATTAATTTTGCTTTCCTGCAAAATTAATCAAAGTCAAACTAGCGAATTTGCATTTTTACGCCTGTTATTTCTCAAATTACTTAATTAATTTCCTAATTTAATTATTTAACAAATATTAGCACACTCCCTATAAAATATATCTATGCTAGGCCTATATTGTTTTAAATCTATTCCCCAAATTTCAGCCGATTAACATTTGTTTATTTCCAAATTATACAATATTTCCATAAAAACGCTATTATCTCAAAAGCAACTTTTGGCTTATTCGCTACTTGTGATTTAAGCCATAAAAACATGGTGTATAAGGTTGCAAGCAACAGGTTTCAATAGCCTGTTGGAGTTCATGTATATATAATACGCAATGCAGCAAAATAATGTCTATAATAATGCAGAATGGCTTATTGATTACCATCATCATTCGTTCCACTTTATTTGCTATAACAAAAAAACCACTGATTTTGAAAGATTTCATTTCAGCTATAAAAATCCAATTTCTATATAAATTAACAGAAGGGGCTATTATGATTAGGACCTATAACATAAACCAATATAATTGTCAAATGGCAGGCATATTACCAAATGTTCATAACATGATAGAATTTATGACTATAACATTACACATAATGGAAGGCAAAAAAAGGACACTTTTGGGGTCCCCCTGAATGCATGTCAGACGGGGCTTATTACTATAGAATTCCTGTTTTTATGCCTCGGTTTTACCCCACCCCTTCTTTTTTTAACCCACCCTTGTTCTGGATTCGTATAGCATTTGGTATCATAAATTTGTGCAAATGCCTCCTTCCTTGAGTCACTTATTCCTGCACTAAACCTTAGAGAGACTCCCAGGGTTAGGCCTACTAATATACACCATGAATACAAGAACCGTTGTTGTTTTTTTTCACTTACAATATGACATGTGAGTAACTATTTTTATGTTGTAAATCTAATATCGGTAATACGTACAATATCAAAATGGTTTAAAATGTATTTGATTTTTCACAATGAACCTCCCAAGTGCAAAAATAGAACAAATGGAATAGGCCTATCAATGGCAGAATCATTGAATACGAGCGCAAGCAATAAAAATGTAAACGATTTTTAACCTAATATTGAAAAGAAAAGAAAAAAGTATTTGTGGATATTTAAGCACTAGGTTGACAGTCCTTGAAATTTTCAAGTGGGGCACTTAAATTCACCATTTAACTGGGCAAATTCTATGGAATAAATCCTGGCTGAATTTCTTATTAGTGGTTTGGATTGAAAGGGGTTGAAAAACGCAAGTTTTTTATATTCAACAGATGGGTGGTTCCCTATTTTTTTTTATCCCATGGCCTTTTTTATGTCCACAAAAGCGAAGTGAACCAACTGGAACGAATATGGCTACTTATAATAATAGGGTTAATATTCAACAATGTGGGACTTCATGAATGGGTCCTAATCATTAATTGCTGGAGAAATGTAACTAATGGGAATTGAGGAATATTTTTAATTAGCCTACTAATTAATGCGCCCTGAAATTCCTGAATTTTGCACAGAGTGTGAGGAATGGATTTTTGCAATAGATGTGATGTGACTTATTTCTGTACATTATATGAGCAGAAATTTCAGTGTTAATTAAAAGCTGATGTTTTAACTTTTTGCAGATAGTATAGATGCTACAGTGCTGCAGAATATTTATTTATTTTAAACCGTTAATACTGTGCATTGTTTTTGGGAGTACTACAATAAGCACGTTAAATGGAAAGTCCCAATTTGTAACAAGTCATAATATTTAAGTTGCTCACTCTTATGGTGGCTGTGACAATAATAATTGCAGCTAAGTTTCCATATTGAAGAAATTACGTGGTTTGCCAAATACGTGTTAGGCGCCATTTTTCCCCCAGATTTCAGCAGACACTGAAAGTAGGTGGCGCCCTCTAGGACATGCGTGTCTACGTTTTTCACGAGAGCTGATGCCTTTTATCCAGTAGAGGGCGCTACATACTGCCAGTAAAATGGTTATTATTTGGGTTTAACATTTTCATCCAAATCCATCTATTTTGGACATTTTATTTTTAATTGATTGCTGGTCTCAAATCAAATTGCAATTTTTTATGGATTTTATAATCTTTCATGCTCTTCTTCCTACAACCCATTTCTGTCAAAGTGGGACTTTCCCTTTAATGTCCTCCTCGTTTAGTGACTTTTTGATGAAAGGTGGTTCTAAGTCCTCCATATACATGTATATATAAACACATTGATGGTCAACAAAAACAAAATATAATATCCCTTATACTTTTCAATTGCCTATAAATAGGGTATATGAACCCTATATTGAACCCTATCGAATTTTTGACTAATATGTTTTTTTTAAAAATATATTAAAATCAAGTGTGATATGAGGGGGAGGGGTAGGAATGTCCGTCCCCCAGTTGCACCCTCTGTCTCTCTCTTTCATTCCATTTAGGCCTATACCAACAATACTTCTTGATTAAGTTGGACGTTTAGATTGACAGTAGTGCAACAGTGATGACCACCCACTTGATATACAATTCATCCGTATTTACTGCAACATTCGTCCATTGAAATACAACTCTGTTGTTCTCATTAAAATGCATTTTATTTAAAGCAATCATAGTCCAGTTTGACGGGTTCAAATCCCCATCCCCCTTCCCCGAATATCTTGAATGCTTTTTTTTTTCAAAATACATGCGCCTAACTTTTAGAACGACTAGTGAGTAGGCCTAATAGATATGAGGCATTGTTTGTCACTTAAAATAGCAAGTCATTTGAACATTGTATGCATGAGGTTTCGCCATTTTATTTTGACAATTCATCTGTTCAACATTTTCAAACACCATTGCAGAACCACATTTCATGATTATGTTATTGATAAACGCATATTCCAGTATATAACTACAAGTATACCTCACTACCACTAATCGTTAGGGGTCGTCCATAAGTATAATTATGATTGCATTTATTAGGGTTAAGATCCAATTTGCATTTAGGCCTAGGCCTACACACGAATCATGATTCTCATCAATGCTGATTGCAGTCAATCATGATTGTTGAATCGCAAAACGCTAAAACGCAAAGTTCGATGATTTTCCTGTACGAAGCATCCATAATTTCTGTTACCTCATTTGGTACACCACCTACTTAGGTAGATAACAGGTTGGTTACCCTTTTGGTTACCCGGCATCGTTATCCAAAACGATAAAATGGCTGGCGTCAACAGTAAAACGCTCCAGGTCCTAACTATGTATCCAAATTGTAACAGGGTAATAGCGCTAAAACACGCCTAATGGTTTCATTAGAAATGGCGACTCATTAGAATGGCATCAATTAATGGGAAATTTCAGGTTATGGGACTCGGTACAATTGTTTGGATGTGTAATTTGGCAACACAGACTATATACTCTGATTTGATTCCAGCGGTGAACCTTCCTCCCCCCTTACTACCAGATGGCGTTGAAAGTTCTGGGATTTTATGGTTCACATATTCCCGAGATCAGGTGATATGGCGCTAACCATGTTTAACATAAAAGCTGTGATTTCTCATTAATGGTACGTTTTAATTCCAATATTAGTAGGCCTATTTTATGACAACGTTTTGTTCTAATGCCTAGAGCATTTAAAAATCACTTGGTTTAAAGTGCGATATTCCCCAATAACTAGCAAACGTAATGGGGGTGACTGGGGGTAACAGTAGGATTTAGGGAATCCACATGATCAGATCCAGCGCTTATGGGCTCCAAAATGCAAAGCGGCCATATGGGGGGTGGGGAAGGGGAAGATTATGGAACAGAATAAGAGGCATAAGGGCTACAGTTTCACTTGTTGGTTGGCTTCCCACACTTCTCCTTCTTGTAATCGCACATGTTCGCTGACCTCAAGTGGCCTGGTTCCCATTTTCTAGCCCTCACCCATCCACATAGATATTATTATAATGCACTTACAGCACTATATTAGTTTTTTTTGGTAAGCAGCATGTGGAAATATGAAAAAGTTTTGGTTAAAAAAAAAATTTCATCAACTTCATTAGGCCAGGCTAGTCATGTTGAGCTGAGAAGGGAAATTTAGCGAATGGATAGACATTAGATCATCAGAGCGGTGGCATATGATTCAATGAAAACATCAGGATTTTTAGTTCCTCGTCTTGGAATTGTATTAGACACAAACTAAGCCTACAACATGTCTTAATAATAAGGCCTATTTTTTATGGACAGTTTCATAGAAAACACTTAACACAAGTAAAATTTTGTAAATTGAGATTGTGGCCATCACATTGAAAAACTGATATTTTTGAATCATGCAGAAATTATCTTAAAAGGTTGAGAACTGAATTTTCAAAATTGCGAGGGAAAATAAGTAATTAGAATTCTGGTAACAGTAGCAGTTTTGGAGCTTTTTAAAAGTGCTTAAAGTTAGAATTGAAATTTTTTACCTTAATTGGATTGGTAAGATTTTGAAAATTGAACTTGCGAGACAACCAACACAGCAAAATATACTAATAATAATTCTGGTAGCACTGGACTTAGATTTTTGGGAAAATGTGACATATTCTAGGCGTATTTGTTATTCCCAGTAAGCATGTCACTTTTTCCCTGAAATCTGGCAACAGAAAAACATGTCTCATCTTAGGGAGAGGCTTACTATAGCAATGTTAATTAATGGCATATAATTTAATTAAAATTAAAAAAAACTGAATCATGATTTGATGAAAAAAAAAAATCGGATTAAAATGATTTTATTCATCCAAATTTGATAAAGGTAATACAGTGCTCATAAAGTCATAATTTTCAGTCCTGTAGTCATTTTCTTGTATTTTGTTGTAAAAATACAATAATTACGTCACTACTTCAATTCACCATTTCTAATCAAGTGTAGGTTTGCAGGTATCCTTAAAAAAGTACTTTATTGCTAGACAATAATTTAAACTTCCCAGTATGTTTCTAAAGTCAACCAAAAACTGACTTTAGAAACTTTTTCCAAACAATAGTTGATGTGAAATTGTTTTGAAGAGTAGGGGAGGGGTGCATCTGCTTCAAATGCAATCACATCATTTTTAAATTATCCTTTACGAAATGGCTTTCTGTGTTCATCGTTAATTTTCCAAATGTCTGCAAGCGCAGAACCAGGGTTTTTAACTTGTTTTTCAGCATGTTATATTTATTATACAGGCTTGCAGGCAAGTGTTTTTTTAGTTTCCCCTTCCCCCTAACACACTCGGTAGGCCTACCTGATTGATTAACGCCTTAAATTCTGCAAATTGAGTAACTATTAGAGGAGAAGAAGAACACTGCTATCACTTCAGATCACTTTTTTTTAATGGCTCGTAGCTTAATACATAACATGCAAGGGTGTGGCATTCGTACGAATATACAAAAAAAACAAGTCTCAAACTGTGTAATTTGAAATATAGGGCTATTAAGGTGTTCGAAGTTGTAAAACTAATCAAAATCCCAGTGAGCCATTAACTATGTAAATGAAGAAAGTGGAGCGACCTTCGTATAGACACAAAAAAACCTTCATGAATATTAAAAATAATAAATTATATTGGTAATTCACTCACAATTTGTCCAACAACTGAGCGCTGGTTTCTGTGCGAAAAGGGTCTTTGGCATCTAAATCTTTCACTTTTTTGGCCAGTTCACGAATGGTGAAAGCCAGCTTCTTGTACCTAGAAAATAAAATGATTTGGTTAGAGGCAATACACTATAGGCCTACATAACTTAAGTTCTTTTTGACAGAAAATTGATTGATAAAGTTGAAATAGCAAATACTACTTAAAAACCACACGATATAAACTTGTATTTTGGCATGGTCAGTATTAATTGATTTGGAGAGGACCTGTAACATCCATAGGAAAACACGTCAACACGATGTTATAGTTAGGTACAGGTAAAAATATAATTTAGAATCAAGTTTGTCGATAGGACAACAAGCATTTTTTTGTTTTTATGTAAGAAAAATCGACTGAACTGGAGCATTAAATTGAGCAGCATTGAGAAAACAAATTAAAAATTTTGGATTTTGGGATTGTAGTGTAGGCCTACATGTACAGAGTTGAATTAAACTGGAATACTTTATATGTTTATTATTGCAGTAGGGTCATATTATTCATATGGCACACTAATTGGCAAAATATGGCAAAATTAATTAACTGCCTCTGATCTCTTGGAATATTAGGATACTAACAATATGTATGAAATTTTGCCTTTAGAAATTTACATACTTGTCCCTAAAAACTTTTCCAGGGTACATGCTTTATTCTAAACGTGGGCTTTCCTGGCCAAAATAATATTGTCCTTGACATTTTAATGCATAATAAATGTGTAACAAAAGTCAGTTAAAAAAATTGAATATTAAAAATCTTGAAACATGAATTTAAATAGGCCCTTTTTGAGAAAATAAAAATCTCTGATTTTCCAGGTCAGTATAATTAATCCCTGAGCATTTCCCTTATCTAAATCCGTATGAAAATTTCATGTTCATCAAGTTCCTTGTTCTGGGAATCGCTAGAATGTGTGGGGGGAAGGGTTAGAAATTCCTTCATGACGTCAAAAATGTGGTTATGTGGGCTTGTAGGCCTATTGCATTTTTTTAAATATTAATTTTTTATATTAAATAATAATAATCTGATTAAGTTAACTTTTAAATTTTGACAGCCTAATTATATCTGGCCAGATTTAAAATTTTCATCGGTAATAAAAGGAAGTAAAAAAAAGATGACGTCAACTATTGGAGTGGGTGGGTCCTTTCTCCTAAAGTTGACAAAATGGTGGGTGGGTGGGGGTGGGTCCTATAACAGGAACTTATGCAAGCGTAATTTTTGGACAGCCCCTAATGTCTAATGTGAAATTTATAGGTGGCGCAAAATCTAGTGGAAAAGTCCTTCGCCAAAGGGAAAAGTCGCCGAACAACATGTTGCTACACAGTACTCGCGATTTTGATGTAATTGAAACTGTACTAATGGTTAATTTTACACTATACTTCGTGATTCACGTTAACTTAACAACAATAATAATTAAACACCGGTAATTCTCTTTATAACTTACTTTGCGTAATCACCACGTTTTTGAATGTGGTACCTCCTTAGTGCTTTCACTTCGTTCAGGTTGTTGTCCACTTCCCAAGAAATGAAGTCCACCTTCTTGAGCAGCTTCTTCTCGTGAAACTTTAGCTTTCTTACCATGATTTATATCCAATGAAACCGTTTAATCGAGCGATTTATCCGAGGATTTAATGCATACAAATACTTTTTTTTACCAGACCTCGTTTATTAAACGTTGCTATGCTAAGCGTGCAGACAACAAAATAAAAAGATTTTAGCTGAAGCGCCTTTCATCTTGAAATGGCGCCATGTTCCAAATTATTCTTAATTGTCCATTGCTTAGTACGGAAGTTGCACTAATCAGAAACGCTCACAAAAACAAACCTTGTGATTTAAATTTGTAATTTATAAATTGGGATATTTAAAACTAACAAATGAATGATTAAAATGCTGATTGATTTTGCACTGTCGAAAAGTTAGGAAAGTGAATTTAGTAGTTGTATAGGCCTACTCTGTAGGCAAGGATTGCAATAATTTGCAAGAAAAGAAAAGTTGGAAATAATCGTGAGTATTCTGTCCAGCATTTAATTTGCAAACTTCATCGGGGTTCCCGGCCCCCACCTTCCCCCTCAATTTAGGAAAGCAAAATTCCTTGACTTTACAGGGTTTTTCTCTCTTGGCCAAGTTACATGTAACATTTTCATTGACCAAAAATCGGGACTAAATCCGATAATTGTTTTGAAACTTTTGAATTTTTATTTATCTAAATTTCTTAAGATAATTCTGAAAGCCGCTATAAATCTGCTCAACAACTGTCATAAACTGGTCAGATTAATCCATCTCTCAATTTATTACACTATAATCATGAATTCTCATCTGCAACTAAGGTTAACTTAAATGTCAATGGGTATAGAGTAAACAATTCTAGAAAAAACGACTCCAACTAATGTGTACTTTGGCTAGGCTTAAACAGATCAGCAATATATAAATTGTGCGCGACCTTTCTTTTTTTTTGGCAATAGGCTCTTAAAAGATAGCTTCAATGTTAAACAAATACAACTTTCTTATACTTTTACTTCCACTTTTTCTTTTGTTAGCTTCATGGGAATACAAATAAAGAAATTGTCAACTGTATTGCCATTGAATTACTTAAGATCAAACGCCCCCTGATAAGAAAACCATTCATGAACTTGGCCACTTTTGTATCAATATTTTCGCCCATTTTTTTTTACCAACAGTTCAACGGTATGTTTTAAGGCAGCTTATCTCGTGTCAGTTTTATCTTATATTTGGTCAATGCTAAGGAAATCATTTTTTAAATAGGATTGGGCTAATCTGAAAAGTTCTGGGGAAAAAAAACCCACAAACGTTAGCCTGCTTTAAGTAAATGTGGATTCATTAAAGGGGAAGTCCCATTTTGAAAGGAGTGCATGGGGTTGTAGAAAAGTGAGCATGAAAAATTAGGAAAGGCATGGAAATTGCAATTTTATTTGAACCCACCAATCAATAAATAAAATACCCTGGATATGTGGATTTGGTTGAAAATGCAAAGCCCAAATATAGACACCATTTTACTGACAGTATGTAGCGCCCTCTAATGGAATAAAGGCATCAGCTCTAATGAAACACGTAGACCCGTATGTACTAGAGGGAGCCACCAGCTTTCAGTGTCTGCTGAAATCTATGGAAAAATGGCGCCTCAACTCTGCTCTTGGAAACACAAAACTTTGCTGCAATTATTATTTTAAGTGTGTACATGCAATTTAAATATTACTTTCTACAAGGTGGGACTTTCCCTTTAAGTCTTTGCAGTTTTGTAACACGGGAAATAATTTATTTTAATTTTTGAATCTTGGTAATATAGCAGGCTTCTTGAATCTCAACAGCCGGCTTACACCAAAACGAGCGAAATTGTAATTTAAGGCTTTAAATTGCCTACTTTGGCGCCTTGCAGGAAAAAAATGTAGACAAAGTAGTAATTTAATAAGTATGGGTGGAATGAAGGTTGGGTTTTTTTTTCTTAAAGAAAATGTTGAGAAAAAGTAATGTTTAAATATAGTGAGTGGTCTTGCATGTGTGATTCTCTGTGAAAATACACATGTGTTCAACATTTATTTATTCGTGTGGGGCAAGGGATCATTATAGGGCAATTGTCACATGTCCTTTATGAATATAGGGCCTTATAACATCCATAAGCATATATTCATACATCAGGGATTATTAACCATGACCATGGCCACGGAGTCAGTGTTAACATGCATGCATCCATTCGTTACAACCATTGTTTTTGAAGATGGATCATGACTGCATGCATGATTCAAGGCAGTCACTTTGAAAAAGACAAAAATTAGGCCTAATATCGAGTATGAATTATTATTTAGAATGCATGATTAAAAACCACACAATTTAGTATGTGATTGAAAATCAGTGTATAAGACCCCAATTGACCTTTGCTTTGGACTTTTCTGGATCTATATATATATATAATTATTTACCCTAAAATGTCTTTTAAAGTCAAAGTAAATAAAAAATTTAAGAGCTCTATAGGGTCTCTATCACTGATGATTAAAATATATTTTATAGAATTTATGATGCCATTGTTTTCCAATATGTTATAAAAATATTTGCAAAAGAAAGGTTTTTTTTGGGGAAAATTGCGTTTTATTAACTAAAAATATCTATAAGGCAAAACGTTTTTTATATATTTAAATTATATTTTCCTAGACCAATTCTTCGTCCATGCATCATCCCTTTTCATAATTATAATAAAAGAAAATACTTGATTAAAAAGATTGAGTTTAAATTGAGATAAATTTAAACTGCATGCTTATCAATGTGGTATTTTTCATTTAGTATTACGTAAAATTTGTAATTTTTTTCAAATACAGTGAGTAATAGTAATACGTCATGTTATAAAATGTAAAATGAATTGATGTAACCATTTTTAATGTATAATTAAACAAAAATTTATAATGAAATAGGGCTATAAAAAAAAGAAATTGAGGAAAATGAATGCATGCATCTTCACTGGTTTTCAAAACTTTTGCTATGTTGATTGAATTGTAATTTATTTTATACATAAAATGTGTGAATTTACATGTCTAACACATAGGCAGGTTTATAGCAAAGTAAATTGATTTTAATCAGTCGATTTAAAAAGAAATTAATATAAATGAAAGAATGAAAAATTAATGTGAATTAAAGAAGGAAAAAAATAATATAAATCAAAGAATGAAACATTAATATAAATTTAAAAAAAATCAAAATTTAGTATATATAGGCCTATAAAAAATATCAGAAAAATCTACACTCACTGAATGATAAATAAAAGTCAATAAAGCAGCTTAAATAACGCTTGATCAACCACAATCCTTGGAGCATAGTTACCTAACCAACATGTGATCCTTGGCGAATTGAAATAGATCCTATATATTTGCACGTATAATTGGCATAACTTGAGTTAAGGGCTATTTGCTGACCACGCTGTACTTGCATTTAATTAAATTAAAATCAAAATTTTTAATGATTTTTAGTTTTACACAAATAAATTACTGATTTTTATCCACTCTGGTTTTAGAGCTATAGCATACAGTATAGAGTATCCATCATCAGGTTGTTTTAACGATTTCCACTTGTTGAGAATCTCCCCCTCTGGATTCCCCCCTTCCCCCTCCTAATCCCCCATATTTCAGAGGTGAGACAGGGGGTGCAGGGGTTTTCCCGGGCTATAGGACCTTAACTGTTGCCTGATCCATGGCACGGGGTCCCAGACTCTCATCATCAGCAACAAGAGCAATAGGCCTATATAACTAGGCTCATGTATGTTTTGAAAAAAGGAACATTTGGGGGCTGCGCGTGTCGCTCACGTGGGACCGTCCCCTGGGTGCACGAGCCAGCACGTGTCTTGCCAATCAGCGGCGCCAAGCGGTGTTTAGTTTCCCATCCAAAAAGCATAGGAGTAAAAAAGCGAAGTTTAAGCGTGAGAAGTAAGGACATGAGGTCCACTCTTTTACAATGGCCACACATGATCATGCAGTAACACGTGAACTCCCCCTTTTTCATAGATCCCAACCATGAAACAATTGACACCTCCCTTCCTCCCCCCATTTTTTTGCATGGCATTTTTGCTCCAATGAATTGTCTATTGATTTTTAATGGATCAGGCTTATATAAAACAGCACTCGATGCAGGATCGGTTCGTGAGAACTGAATCCTCTAAGATTCCCTTTTGCCATGCTTCAAAAAAGCCCTTTTGTTTTCCTATGGCTTTCAATGGGCCATTGCTGTTTCGCATGCAATGGCCAAAAGTAACATAAGGGCCATAACCGTGGGAAGTGCATTTTCGTCTCTCGACATTTCTTGCATTTTAAATTTAATGAACAGAACTTCTGTGGCGTGGACAAAAGATACGTAAAAATGTAGGAAATGATATAGGCCTACTAGGCCTGTATTATGTATATACTGTTTTTGGTAATTATGATGTGTTTTTAATTCTTAATTTCGCATCAATTTAGCTAGTAAATTTTGGAATGGTAAACTTTTAGGCCTTTGTTTATGTAAGGCAAAAAAAGCCAAAAAAAAAACTTTCTAAAGATACTTCAGATGCAATTAGGAATTAATAAGAAAAGTAAATGTTTATTTCAATAAGGATATTTTAACATTTGTCATTAAAATAGTGAGATATTGTTTTCTATAGTTTCTTTTGCAATTTTATTAAGGAAATAAATTTTTCTTTCTGAAAAAAAGGGGGGAAAAGCGGGAACTTTTTAGATATAAATAAGGACCAGAATCCTCGTTATACCCTGTGCAAACTAGAGCCACGAATCTAGATTCATGCATTTAATGTGTTCGATATAGAATTACCTGAATCTTGATTCATGTCGATTCCAACTAGATTCACTGAACCGTGTTCCCAAAACTCGATTTCCAGTCGAAACGAGATTCAGTATGACGTCATTGCAGTGTTACCAGGTTACATTGCTTAAAATCCCTAAAAATCCCTAGAAAATGGACGCCATTTTGTGGAATTTACTTTTTAGAACATCCCACAATGCACTGCAATTCCCCAAAGTGCAATGCATGAATCGATCAGTAAATTGTGAGTGTGTTCAGCTGAAAATTATTTCTTTTCTCGAATCTAGATTGTTATGGATCTAGATTCGTGCTCTAGTGTGTACAGGGTATTAGGCTTCACATTTTATCTATATGCAATTAGACTGATGCAATACATGTGAAACATATTTGACATTGACTTATAGTGCAAGCTATTCTTTAGGATCAAGCAAGGCCTAAGATAGATAGAGTCCTAAGATGGCCGACACAATTAGCCAGTGCATATAATAATTGACGTTATTCTCACCAGTGGGCGTTTTAGGCGTTTCTATACTTTTGAGCCTGTACATTCAACATTTTTTTACTACAAAAGTGAGACTTTGTTCTGTATAAATGTACACCTATAAACTTCACTAGTAATGTAATGCAATGTAAAATCTTGAAAATAAATTCCTTTTACTTTCAAATTTGAAAGATTTTGCAATTTTATTCCAAGATTTCTGACATTGTTTAAAGAGTATTTTGTGTGATTTACGTATTTTGTCATTTGTCCCTGACATTTGAGGCAAAGTAAAAATATTTGGTGACCTAAAATCCTGTTTATTGAGTATGCATACCGTCACCATATTTGCAGCCATTCAGGCTATTCAGGTGTAAATACCTGGAGACTTTTAGGAAAATGATAAGATTATGTCGCAAAAGAAAATTGCATCCTTGTCTGGAATAAAACAAGTATAGACTCGCATAAAATGTTGTATACTTATATAGTACTAAACACACATAGGTGAATACTTTTTTTTCAAGGAGTGCAGTCTGTATCTACTACTTACGTCGTTAGTAATCATTGTGAAATTATATCCTGCATGCTAGAAGTTGAGAAAACTAGAAATTTCTTCAAAATAAAAATTATTTTAAGTTATTTAATAATGAGTGGTGCAACTAATACATTGCATTAAAGAACCTTTAGGAGTATGTAAGTCATGCCTCTTAATTATTTTTTAATCAATTTATAAAATTAACTTAATTATTGAAGTACATAATTATATTAATTAGTAGACTTTTTTAAACATTAACCGTGCACAGTCTTTCCTTATTGAATTTCCCCTTCTTTAAATTTTTTTTTAATATTAGCAAGTTTTCAACCTGATTCGCTATGGAATAGCTCAAACCACTTTTTTTTCATAACTTTTTGCAAGTCCCCTTGAAATAATTTTCACGAAAAAATATAGTCCCCCATAAAGATGGATTCAAATTAATAATCAAGGGTCTTAAAACTTGTGACAAAGTTGACTAAACCGATTGAAGAGTGATTATAGATAATATTTGTCCACACTTGAATATCTTTATTTGTAGAAAAAGCGAAAGGTTCAAACGTGAGAAGTTCCCACGGCGGAGGTGCACCGTCCTTATCACCGTGGTGCTATGACCTGGTATCCCTACGCGGGCCTTCGCCAACTGACGAGTGAACAATGGGCTGCCAGAGGTATCGAACTGTGCGGGACCGTACGGTCGGATGAAAAGCTCTTGGATTATTTCCAGCCAAAATAATGACTTACAGTTGATGGATAAACACGCATTTTAAAAGTTCGATCTATGTAAATGTTCCGGATTGTGATCTGACCATTGGAGATGCGGCTTGTGTGGATAATTGGTGTTTTCGCGTTTTTGTGTTCGGACCTAACGAGGCCAGTAAAAGGTAAGCAAATGACCCCCTACCAAATCAGTCTTACTCAGATTTGAATTTTACAGCTATTTTAGAGATGTACACGAATTAAATTGGGGAACATGGGACTGTATCGGTAATAAACACGGCACACACGTAGGACCGATTTTTTTTTGAAATTTTCTAGAACTTATTCAAAATATTTAGAACCCCTTTCTTAGATTTGAATTTGGTTCCCATTTTAACGTTTCGAGTTTATCCCCTCGAGTTTAAAAAAAATTAATAGTAAATCGTAATATCCGCGTTTTCATAGCTGTTAGATATAACGGTATATGTGCTCACGTTTTAAATTTAAAAATTTTAATAATAATACAAAGTCAATATTTAGGACCGTTGAGAAATTTTAGTGATAAGGTTCGGGCTTATCATGAAAAAGTAGGGTAGCTACGGTTTTTCAAATTTGTCTTTTCCGTTGAGAGAGAAACGTCATCTTTTTAATCAAACATTTGGAGACAAGACTCCATTCAGAGTGTTTACCTGTTCTCGTAAGTTGATCCACAGATAAATAATAAGATGAAAGCAACTTTTAGCACCGATTAATCTTTCCTTTTGCTGGGATGAAAAAAATTCTTCGTTCGGAGAAATTCCTATGCAGCAGGTTGCCGTGGGCGTGTTAAAGCGGTCGTTGCCTAAATGGCGTTTTGTATCGCGCGCTTTTATTGGCCGTTTTCAAGCTCCAGAAGCGAAAGTGACCAATAGACGATGGCTTTATTGCGTGCGTTGGATGGCCGAGCCTTCGAGAAGGGGATGCTGAGTTGCGGGATTTTATGATAGCCAGACATTAGAAAAATAATAAAAAAAATGCCTAGAAAGTTAGTTTGACAAGGTTTTTTTTGGGTGAAAATTCCGCATTTTATTACTAAATTGAATTGTCACAAAAATGAAAATCGGTTTATTTTTTGGTCCAAATTGCATTTTCGTATTTTTTAATTTAAGAGTGTAGGTCAGCATTTCAGTTAACCCGTAAGTTTTTTACTCGGAAATAATTAGGCCTGTTGCTAATTTGGGTGATAAATTATTCGAAAATTCAGTTAGTAGGCATATTAAAGAATTTTCTGTTATGGGTTATACCACTCCTTTTTATCTCTGTTTTGCTATCTTTGTGACTGCTCATGTCCAAAAACAAGTGTGTCTCTGTCAGGATGTCAACCGGGGTCAAATTTCACTTAAGAATTTGCCTCGTTTGAATTTCAGATAGAAAGTAGAGCCATTTGGGATGGGCCAGTTTTATTCTTTGTTGTTCCTTATGCCTTGAGATTTCGATAAAATCGTTGCTTCTCGGACCTCCCATTTTTGTACTTGCAAGCCATTTTGTTTTACATAAATTTACATATTTTCTTGCGTTAGAAGGGGTTAACACTGTTGAAGTGATGATAATACACGTTTGGTTAACTTTGTTATCGCTGCTTGTGTAGTAGACCTTTATTCCTATAGAAAAGTACAGTAATTCAACTAAATTCTAAGCCTAGTTTTAAAGCTACATGTAGGCAGTACCGTACTTTAGCTGAGGATACGCCGCCATTTTGTGAAGACTGAAGACATTTTGTGAATGACTTAGATGTGAGAGGAGCCTTTTTCTGCAAAAATTAAAAATAGGCCTACATAATGAATAATATTTATTTATAATGAATTTAAGAAAGCTTCGACACTACGTAATACTGGTGTTAAGAAATATAGGGTTTAGTATAGTCTTGAATGTGTTAATATACCAGTACTGTTAATGATCAAATGGTCTTCTTTTGGATTACTGCTTAAAGGGAATGTCCCGCTTTGTAACAAGTGATATGTCCACAAGTTACTAAATACTTATGAATGGCTGTGACAATAATAAGTGCAGCATAGTTTCCATATTGAAGAAATTACGACGTTTGCCAAATACATGTTATAGGCGCCATTTTCCCCCAGATTTCAACAGACATTGAAAGTGGGTGGTGCCCTCTAGGACGTGCATGTGTTTACATGTTCTAAGAAAGCTCATGCCTTTTATCCAGTAGAGGGCGCTACACACGGTCAGTGAAATGGTGTCTATTTGGGCTTTTTATTTTCATCCAAATCTATGTCTTAGGGACATTTTTATTTATTGATTGGTGAGCCCAAATCAAATGACAATTTTGATACATTTCCCAATTTTTCACGCTCTTCCTACTACAAACACATGCTTTCAAAGTTAGACTTCCCCCTTTAACTTAAATCGCTAAAATAGGCATAGGGATAAGCTATGTTTTATATTTACAGATTTAAAACTTATAGGCCTATATGGCTTCTAAAAAAGGAAATTTAAGATTTCAAGCCATTTAATTTTTTTTAATTACCGGTAATTAAATTCGCATACATAGGTATACAGGAATTTTAACTTTTATATAGGCCGGCAAATGTACCTGCAGAATTCAGGGTAAAAATAGGGCAGAATTACAGCTTATAGCACTAAAATTCTGAATTCATGAGTAGGTCTTTATAACGTCCTAAAAGTTGACAAGTGTTCCACCCATCCCCCAGTTTAAATATGTGACACTAGTCTATGCACCATATGCCTAAACGTGGATGGATTGTGTGATTAATCTGTTAATGTATTTTACCCCCCCCTCCCCACCCCCCATCATGTTCAATATTAATTTTTATTGCTAGGCCTCCGTTGAGTTCTAAAAATTTGAAAATTTATGTAAATATTAATGTGTATTTACTTATGCTAAAAACTGTTGCCCTGCTTGTTTAACTGCTCCATCTCTGTTTTTTTTTGCTACCTTCGGAAAATTTATTTCACATGTCGATAAGAGATATCAGGAATTTTTATTTGAAATCGTAAAAAAAAAAGTTTTCAAACCATGCAAATGATAGATATAATGCCATCCATCTCTCAGGAACCGATGATTTCTCACGGAGGTATTCATTTTTTGGTGTGCAACTGAAAATGGTTCTCGTTCATTAAAGATCACTGACACATGGGCCTGTGAGTTTTGTGCTAATGGGTGGGAATAAGAGATATTAAAAGTGTATCCGTTGTAGGGGGTACGCATACACATGCAAGTGTTAAAAAAAATATATACGGCTTTAAAAAAATCCTGTGGCCCGAGGCATTAATAAGAAGGGGGTATATACACACACACACATATATATATATATATATATATATATATATATATATATATAGAAATTTAGGGAGGTTGAGTTTTGTTGGTGTGTAATGTGGGAAAAAGTTGCTTTTTCCCAGGGTGAATCGTAGCAACACGCATGGATTGAGACAGCAGATGTGGTGACGGTTGGTCAGACCCTCAGTCTCTCTTATATCTTTTTTCCTTATACCATAGGCCTAAAACATGTGTAAGTTTTTTTCAAGCTGCTTGCATCGAAGCCAGCAGCTGGTCCCTTCGGCGAAAACCACTGGCAGAATTTCTGGATTTTTCACAGTGATTTTGTTGGGATGGTGAGGGGATAACAATCTGCAACATAACATTACGCTGTAATTAGCTTATTGAATTTCATAGTTGGTGCTTATTTTCTGCTTTATGACTTTTCAGTTTTTAATTTTTGGTATGTAGGCCTGCATGAGAGGATTTTTTTTATGTGTGTATGTATGCTTTATAAATTAAGACATGATTACTGGCGATGTTGTCTTATGAGAAATTGTGGACACAGGAAGTGATTATTACTGCCCAGTAAATAGCGCACCAGCGCCGTTTGATGTATAGGCAACAATTTTAAGTCAGGCAAAATTAACAAATAACATGGTCTGATTAATTAAGTCGGACAAGAAGCTTTTTTCACATTCTAGTGGCAGCCCTTTAAAGGGTTTGCATACCTGGTGGTCATCAATGGTCATCTATGATGTAGGCAGGCGTATTTCTCATAAATATAAGGAACTAGCCTATGGTCAGGTTTAAAAATGTGAGCAAAATGGATGTTTAGCTTACGTCGTTAGTTGTTGGATGATGAGCTCTTGTGTGCTATATCTTAAAATACCTTGTTCAACAAATTAATGAACTGGAAAGTAGCCAATTAGGATACGTTTCTTATTGTATATATATAGGCCTAGGCATGATCCTTTATTACTTGTCTGTTGAGATTTAAAGGGAAAGTATCACCTTGAAATAACTTATTTTTAAATGGTACACACTTACCAAATATGAATGTCTATGGCAATAAAAATTGCAGCAAAGCTTCCATGTTGAAGAAATCGCGATGTTTCCAAAATACACAT
>JAQIXP010000767.1:0-22634 GCA_034700285.1 Proteroiulus fuscus
GTTTAAGGGAAAGCGAAATGAATTAAGTGTGAAGTAGCGAATGTGCACATCCATTAGTTTAGTCATTGTAAAAAAAAGAATGCAAAAAAGCGAAAATTGTGAAGTTCGTCACTTTTATTTAGAAAAAAATCCAGGTCACAAGAAATCTTTAAAATGTAAACTAACGAATTGTATATAGTCTCAATTATACTTCATCTTTGACAAATTTAGCTTATTTTTCACTTTTGAATCAAGCCATCGATTTTATGTACAAAATTAATGAAAATGGCTATGATTATGCATATAAAATACAACGCCATGCACAAGACAGTATATGCATTAGTGATGTATATTTTGACAACCATTAAAAAACTAAACCACTAATATTACCATCAATGCATAAATATTGGATTTATTAGTAACCGGCACCAATATCCAAACAAATGTTACCAATACAAAACCAATAATATTGGTGATTTGTTGGTCAATTGAACCAATATCCATGCAAATGTTAACCAATAAAAATAATATACCAATAATATTGGTCATTTATTAATAGGTCAGTGGTACCAATATCCAATCATATGTTAATCCATATAAATACTAAACCAGTAATATTAGTAATATATTGGTCAATGGTTCCAATATAACCAATATAAATACTAAACCAGTAATATTGGTAATATATTGGTCAATGGTTCCAATATAACCAGTATAAATACTAAACCAGTAATATTGGCAATATATTGGTCAATGGTTCCAATATAACCAGTATAAATACTAAACCAGTAATATTGGTGATATATTGGTCAATGGTACCAATATAACCAGTATAAATACTAAACCAGTAATATTGGCAATATATTGGTCAATGGTTCCAATATAACCAGTATAAATACTAAACCAGTAATATTGGTGATATATTGGTCAAAGGTACCAATATACTCACCAATATAACCAGTATAAAATACTAAACCAATAATATTGGTGATATATTGGTCAATGGTACCAATATACTCACCAATATAACCAGTATAAAATACTAAACCAATAATATTGGTGATATATTGGTCAATAGTACCAATATACTCACCATTATAACCAATATAAATACTAAACCAATAGTATTGGTGATTTATTGGTCAATGGTACCAATATCTACACAAATGTTAATGACCAATAAAACCACTAGGCCACCAATATTACCAATATCCTCACCAATATAACCAATATACACACCAGTATTACCAGTGATGCACCAATAAAACCAATATTATTGGTTATATTGGAATTTTCACTAGGGCATGATGGTATCCCTTCCCTTCACCCAGTTGAATTCAATTCAATTCAACTCAGTACCCTACGATCAGCATATAATGATGCCATTTGGTAGGGGGGTTATCCCACATGCATTTATCCAGAAATGGACTTCAAGTGTCCTTTATGGACGTCCCCTATGATAATATTTGGACTGAATAATAGTAACACAAGAATATTTTTAAAGAAATCAAAGGGGAAAGGTGAGTTGAGGATCGAGAGGTCAGAGTTCTGATACCCTTCCTTGATTCCTTGCGATGCTCCTGGAATGGTTCTGCATGCACTGGGCTCCTGGGAACTGCCTCATTCCCACTTCATTGCTTGTTTTTTTGGTTTTTTTTCTCGTAATGTTGGAATCGACTTTAGCCCGAATCATTGGGGCCATTTTGTGTGTGTGTGTGTGTGTGTGTGTGTGTGTGTGCAGTTTAGCTATGGGAATATTGGGCGTCAGCTGCATTTGTGAACGACTCAGGCCATTGATCTCTAGTTTTCTCCCCTTGTTAGTTGCCATCACGGCTGCCATAGCAACATATAGAAAAGGCGACGAGAATTCAGTTTTCCAGCTGAAATAGCTTTATTTTTTTATTCTTCTTCTTCTTCTATCATAGTTTCAGCTGAATGATCTTAACTCTATATAGAGAAAAGCTAGTCCAAAGGGAAAAGATACCTGACGCCACTAGTTTTACATTGATTCACACACACACACAAATATTATGGCACCATACTGTCTATTGTTGTTTGTTATCATGTTGATTGTTTGTTTGCAACTGGCTTTTTTATTTTCGCTTTTTTATTTTAATGCTTGCGAGATATTTCATCCAAAAAAAAAGTTTACGTCGCTGTATGGTTTGACGATCTTGTTTTACAGGCCTATAAAATGGGTGTCCGGACGCCATATTTGACTTTTATTGGAAATTGGGCAGCCATGTTGGGAGGCTTAGGCTCTGGAGGAATATAGGCTATAGCAATCAACATTGCAGTAAAGTGCTGAATGAAGATAAAACTGAGGCGACACTTTCAGCAAAATTCAAAGGATTATTTGTATATACGACGTCCATAAAACTTTAATCAGGCTGTACTGCCAAATTGAAAAATTAGCAAAGTGTGTCTGTGTTATTTCAGACCTAGTTTAGATGTATATTTTATTATAATTTAAACTTCCCTCCTGCTGATTTAATGCTTCCCAATCGTTGTTTTATGATTCATAATTTTGAAATTTTGAATCAGGGAGGATGAGATACGAAGTCATGAACGGTAGTGATTGCGCTGCAATAATTGTGCTTAATGATTCCAAATTAGGCCTATCTGGTTGATAGGAAAAGCTTCAAACTTGCACTGAATGAAAACTATGTATATATGGGCCATAATATATGTTTATCTATTAAAAATAATTGCCCATAATGAAACGCAATTATAATTAATGCGTTAATTGCCCAATCATGAATAGTTAAAACTGAGATAAAAGCTTGGACTCAATTATGAAATGTATCTAGTGAATTTCCCTCAAATCACTCCTTTAATTAAAGCATATTTTTTTCCAATCAATTATGTAATTGACGGTTTTTATGTTTATTAGTCCTAATTACGGTGTTTTTTTTTGCTTTTTTCTCAGGAATATGGTGTATAACATCAGTCTAGAGACACTCAATGAAAAATTGGTAAGTTTGTGCTTTAATTTTTCCATTTCACATATTACTGTACATTTTTCTATGCCCTTTTCTTTCCCCATCGGGTAAGTCACGTTGTTACAAGTTAATTTGGTAGAAAAGCAGTTTCACATAAGGCAGCCATTTTCGCAGATATGTATAACGCCACCAACAGTGGAGGTATTGCGCCTATACCCCTGTGTAGCAAAAGCACTCTTGCTGGAAGGGAGTATATAGGCATAATGTATCTTACAATTCTGGAGGAAGGTGAGCAGTAGGGAAGGTGGGGGGGGGGGTAATTAAACCTTCCTAATCTCCCATGGCTTTGTGCTTGCGGCAAGGCCTATCCAATATATTTATTATTGCAAAAAAATGTTATCTAAACTGTATTTTTTTTCTATCTTTTGATTTACAATTGTAAGAAAATAAATTTTAAATGCATTTCGAAGTTCATAGATAAATTGAAAGTTCAATGCCCTCTTATATGATTTAGTTGTTAAAAAAAGTTGCTGAGTTATTTTTCATATATCATCTTTGTCACCTTCCCCCGAGCAGTTGTTGCTTCGGAACCACTAATTTTCACCGTATTGATTTAGATTTTTGGAAGGAAATAGTAGACATGACATGCGAAACCTATAATAATTCAATTTTCATTGCACCACTCACGCCTCCTATGAGCTTTCAGTTTCCAGAAGTTCTTCTTATTCCGATAGTCCTCTGTAGTAGGCGTGTATGGTCATGTATACGGCAATACTGCAACCTCCTACTTATTGATGGACAACAATCTAATTTTGAAATTCATCACTTTGACACCGAGGCTCTGTGTGCTTTTACTCAATCTAAACTCTCCAGATTTAAATCTAATGAAAAAGTGTCATTTTGTGCTTGGGCATGCATCCACCTAAATATATTCTCCCTCTTGCAAAATTGAATGGATTTGACAGAATGAGCACTTTGAATTTCAAATTTCAGTCTTTTCCTGTTTGCATATAATAATATTGACTGGACCAATAGACCAATATGATAATATCGCATCCTACGAGCTGGATTTTTTTTTAAAGCAATAGACGTTGGCGTCAAAATCCATCCTGAGAAAAAAAATGTGTCTTTTTTGCCCTGCAACCTATTACCATATTGATTTTCTTTTTGCCTGCGAAGTCACTCATGTGAATTGGTGGCGCTCATGTACCCTCGGCACAAAGCCCTCCTGGTAAGCAGTCGATCAGTCAACGAGTCAGTCATTCAGTTTAGTGCGTGGCTATGTATGTATATGAAGAAGCCAAATCCACAAAAAGAAAAGACTGAAACGATTGAAAATCTAGTGAAATAAAATTGAAAAAAGCTTCGGTTTAGTTCTTCTCATTCAAAAGTATGGACTGGGAAAATGCCTGCAGTCTTTTTCCATTGCTGACATGTGCAGCTACGCCAGTCTGTTTTTCTTTGCTGCTTGAGCAGACTTATGGACCTGGGATCAGATGTCAATAAAACAAAGTTTCTGGAAATTTAAAAAAACCAATTCTTTATTTATGAATTATTTATGAATTGAAATTTGGAAACTGTGGCCAACAAAGTCCATGTAACTGCCTTTGCCATGCATAACATGCAATTCGTCTGCATAATCATTGTGTTCTCATGTAATTGGCAATGAACATTTTACATATTTGGAGTATTGGAATTTGTTTGCATTTGAATTGAAATTGAAATTACCAATAAAATTAACACATATTGGTATAGCGCAAGCAGTACTGAAATGCACCAAGTTTTTCATCTTAATATCTACTGAAAATGCTAACTTTTCTTGTGGATAATGAAAATTTGGGTATATTTCTTACTATGCATAAAAGACGTAAGCAGGCCCTGAGCAAATATTTTTAAAATTAATTTAAGATTTTGTTTTGCAAATGGATACCGTTCCTGTACATCCAATGCACTATTCATCATTATTCTAAGAATGGCTCAACAGCCTTTGCCATGCATGGATCAGCAGATTTTAGGTACATTTTTAGAAATTCTTGGGGCATTAAGTCACATTTTCCTTAAAATTTGTATTTCCATATATAGCAAGTGCAGTTTTAACAATTTGTAGGATGACACGAAATATATAAGCTTTCGTTTGTGCCCGAAATGCACACTCTGTTTGAACTTAAAGGGACAGTCCCACTTTGAAACAAGCGGATTTTAGGAAAAAGGACATGAAAAATTGGGATAGACATGGAAATTGCAATTGTATTTGAGCCTATACCGATCATTAGATAAAATGTCCTCAATATGTTGATTTAAATGAATATAGAAAGCCCAAATTGGCGCCATTTCACTGACACTGTGTAGCGCCTTCTACTGGATAAAAGGCATCTACTCTCATGTAATACATAGACATGCACGTTCTAGAGGGCGTCACCAACTGCCCGTGTTTGCAGTCGTAATTGACATCATAATTTCTTCAATATGGAAGCTTTATTGTAATTATTATTGGCACAGTCATTCATATCTATTAAGGGTGTACCATTTAAAAATTACTTGTTACAAAGTGGGACTTTCCTTTAACAATTTTTATTTTGATCTGATTTAATCTTGAGAATTGTACATTTAGCAATGCGAATTTTATGCATTGCTAAAATCACAACTAGAATTAACAAAATCACAAAATCAAACTAGAATTAACTTAATATCTGGATTTAATTTTTGTTTAATTTTTCGGAAGTTATAAAATAGACGTTTATAAGGCAAGATGATTTTATTGCTTTGGAAATACAGAGATATTTTTTTTAGAAAAATTCAGCAATAATAGTCAATATTATAAATATACGAGCCTAGCATTTTTTTTGTTGAAAATTTGTAGAAAGAATTTCTAAATTCTTCTGTGAAATTTTGGATAAGTTAGATGGAGCTATGGTGCCAAACCTTTGTTAATATTTTTTTCCTGAAATATATTGAGTGCGTTTCAGACAGTAAATTTTAGCAGCAGACGGAAGTAATACTTCTGATGTCATAAAACCCTCGAAAGAATAATAAATTCTCCCGAGTATTTTTTCTATTTTATTTCTCAGTCATCAGTTATGGCGTTGCCCTCTTCTGTTGAAAAATCCTGTGAAATTTTGAACAATGGGCATAATATTAATAAATGTGTGCAGGAACTCAATTCTCCCCAACTTAATTTTGAAAAGACAAATGTGTTAATATAAATTTCTCCGGTTCAGTATATTTCATGTCATTTTTGGAAATTAATATATAGGCCTATGCTTGTTATAATACATTGCACGTCAGGCTTATGATAATATAATTTGATGGCAAAGGCAAATTTTTGAAACCTCTGACAACGCCGGCATTTATTCTTTTTCTTTCTTATTTTTAATTTTTTTTATTTTTGCTTCGAATGATAAATTATAAGCACGCTTGGCAGACTTATCAGAAACCTGAAAGCAGTTTTAAAAGATCTTTTCGCAGTTCTACATGCTTGAATCGTTTTTCGTGTATGAAATTCTCTCACTTGCTGAGTATTCAGGCATATACACTTCCTTTTTAACAACTTCTACAGAAATAACCTTTTAATGCTCACATTAAGATCATTTGGTTTGATGTATTTTATGCGATTCAGGAATCCTTTTACTCCATGCATGCAACCATTGTCATGCTTTGAATATATGGACATAATGCAGTTTTACGGAGTAAAGACAGAAATTTCTCAAAAGGGAAACTTTAAGATATAGTAACGATGCCATGAAAATTATAACTGATGTGTCTCGTGTTTTAATCATCTTGTTGTAAATTTGATTTTTTTTAGAACATAGGCCTACTTGACCTATGTTTTACATTAAGAGAAACCTAAGGTTGACTAAAGGGGAAGTCCCACTTCATGACAAGGGCCTTTTAAATGCTATAGGCATTAGAACAAAACGTCGGATTAAAATCATAATATTGGAATTAAACTTAATTTACGAGAATGACTTAGACATGATGCTATACTTTTGGGTTTCTGACTTAGACATGACTTTTTATATACTACTACATTGTTTTATAGCAATGAGAAATCACAATTTTGATATAAACCATGGGCTGCGCCATAATGCCTAAATCGTAAATCTCAGAAATTATAAGTGCCACCTGATAGTAATGGTAGAAAGGTTGATCATGAAAATTATTTAATTTTAGCTTCACTTTCTTTCTATGCAATAATGCATAGAAAAAATTAGGAGTAGGCTATTAAAAAAGAATATTTCAACAAAAATCCTATTTTTACAATGTAAATTTTTATATGGCAG
Source organism: Proteroiulus fuscus (assembly GCA_034700285.1). Classification (NCBI taxonomy): domain Eukaryota; kingdom Metazoa; phylum Arthropoda; class Diplopoda; order Julida; family Blaniulidae; genus Proteroiulus; species Proteroiulus fuscus. Next base: position 7,202 of record JAQIXP010000767.1, read on the forward strand.
AAATTTTCTGAGATTTTTATTGTAGTGTAGGCCTATACGTTTATTAACACTTGTTTTATTTAAACATCAGTTTGTAAAAAATGTGTGACTTGCCCTTGAACTCAGGTGCTGCAGTGTATTGTACTACTGCAATATTTCTCCCATGTGGATTTAGTTGAACATTATTGTAGTTTTTTGAAGTTGTGAATTCATTCGCGAATTACTGGGAAATATTTGGAATGATAAGTTCGCTACCTGTTGTTCATGTTTTTTTGGACACGCCCTGTTGAATTGGTCATTTTCATAAATAATAGGTATGGCTGCATGTTACTAAAATGTAAATCTACTTATGGAATTCAAATTTTGACTTTTAGAAAATTGTGTACATAGGCCTTGTGTTGAAGTCATATTTCACTCAAAATAATAACCCTTGGGTCTCCTATTTGCATGCAAATAAGGCCGTTTTTGAAAGGCCTATACACTGTTTCACACAACATTTACTAAATGCAAATGTTGCAATATGCTAACTTGTTGTGTGTGGATTTACAAATGATTTAAATTCTCAATCCCGCGTTGCAGGACTTCTCTGCAGACTTTGCCAACAAATGTAGAATGCTCAGAGAACAGTATGCAAAGCTTTAGCATCTCTCTTTCTTGTTAAATTATAGATTGCTATGATATGACAGAAAAATTCTGTAAACAAATATTGAAGGAATCTTGTTAATGACATTGTAATTTCTATCAAAGGGGAAGTCTCACTTTAGAGAAAGTCAATTTTAATTGAAGGGGAAATTAAAGTCGATATCAAAAACTAAATACTAATGAAAAATGACTTTTACCGAAAATGAGAGATGAAATTTTTAAGACCTTCATTTCAGTAACAATGTTAAACGATCGAGAGTATATCCGTTTTAGTAAAGAAACGCCAACTGGTGAGAATAATGCTAACTATTATGAATTGGCTAATTGTGTCAGCCATCTTAGGAATCTGGAATCGAACAGCTATAGCTAGTTGACTTTGGTTGAATCTAAGGAATCTACTTGCAATATAAGATATTGACTATAAATGTTTTTCATGTATATTGCATCAGTCTGATTGCATAGATACAATGTGAAACCAAATGATGACTCCTACAATGGCGAAAGTTACCATGTCTACTACTTGATGGTACTATAGTAGCTGGCAATTGTGAATATTTCACTTTGTCTCCTTATTCATCATTAGTGTGGAAAATGGCGCTGTTCATGTTTTACATAAAATCAGTGATTTCTCATTCTTGCTGACAGTGAAATTGCACTATGCTTAGCTTTTCTAGTAATATTTTGTAATTCTCTTTCTTTTAGAAATAACTTTTGTTAAAGTGAGACTTCCCTTTTAGCTAATTTGTGAATTAAGTATACATATATATACATATTTAACGATTTTTTTTAATTTTAAAGCAAGCTGAGTTCACACATAATTTGACTTAAATCAGATGTATAGGCCTATACTCATGATTTTACTTTGTTTGGTCCTAGAATGGAATTTCCAGTTAACTCTTCTTATAGTTTTGTTTAAATAGAGTTCATGAAGCTGTTACCATAATGGCATGTCTGAACCCAGAAAATTGTAGGCCTACGTATTTTTTTTATAAAAAAAGTTTCCTTTTAATTTTCTAAAGTGATAGGGTTTCAATCTCAACTCTCGCAAGAAAAAGCCATATCATCCCCCCTTATGGATCTTAACATGTCAAGTTTACTCGATATATATGCTCGAATTTCTGAAAGATACAAATGCACATGTAGACTTAATGGCGGTTCGATTTATATACGAATGTGGATATATAAAACGTGGAATTCGTCTTTAATACCAATAATCCATTTTATAGTTGCAATGAGTAATTCATTTTGCTTGTTCAATCAGCTCTTATGTACTTTTTTTTCCTGTTCATTTCTCTTTTATTCTACTAATGGAGAATCCGAGCGACGCTCAATTTCCATTGAATCTATAGGTCCAATGTGGTTGGTCCATCCATTTTTTTTTTCCTTTTTGCTGTCTGTAGTTCTTCTAATCAGCAATTAGTGTTATTCGGTGCAGTACACTCCAGCTGAGCTTGAGTAATTTGATTTGTACTGCGCTTTGCATCCAACGATAGCCTGGTGTTTTTGTCTCTTCCATCTCATCCATGGCTTACCAATGAAGCAACTAACAGACTTTTCTGTTCTTGTTGAAGGAACAATATCGAACAAGTCTTTGATTTATCACGACACATCATTGGCGTTGAATGTTAATGGTCCTAAATCAGTGTAGCATGAATGCTTTAGTTAAGTTCAATCAGAGAAATGTATTACTCGGTTTGTTGTCTGCTCTGGCCAGCTATTTATTTGCTCCAATTCACGCAGGGTTTTTTTCTTATACAATCTAGCACTAATCAGAGGACCTTTCTAAAATACTTGCATTTACTATGTCGTAGCACTGCTTCGTGGGTGGTGTACAATTCCAACGGCCTTTTTTATTCACTTCCTTCCGTTATGTCATTTTTTTTTTTTTCGTTTGGTTTTTTAGCGGAAAAAACGTTTTATCGACATGTGTGAGACCGCCCGTAGTTGGCTTTTTGAAACACAAAAGTGATTCATTATTGAAAATTGGGTTTTACTCCCTCTTCTGGTACAATTAATGATTTTTTTTTCTTAGTCAGAGCTTAGCTTTTATCAATTTCTCCATTTTTTGGAATAAATGCAACTGTTATATGAAGGGGAGTGCTATAGTCAAAGGGCTTTTGGGGTCTCGGTATTTGTCAGACAGAATAGGTTTGGGGTGTGGAAAGTTGGACAATTTGTTACACCTTAATTCATGTCATGCACATCCCATTTTAACTTGGTATGGACAGTTGATGAGCTCTTTCAGGGTTGTTACGTTGTTTGGAAATTTTTTTTATAAAAAATGCCTTTAAATTTGTAGAAATGAGCTGGAAAATTATCTAAGTCAGGATAGAAAATTTTCAAAATACCTGTAATCCCATTCAAAAAATAAAAGCTCAAAAAGATTTATCAAAAATGTGTATTCATTGAAAATCTGCAGGTTCAATTCATCTAGAATTTCAATGGAAGTTTACCTACAAATCTAATAATTTTCCCAGTTTTAACAAATCCAGGTGAGTTTTTCACCAGGTTCCTAGCTAACCCAAAAGAAAGTTACAGCTGGTATCTTTTCAAAAACATATGTGTATTAATAAAGTACAAACACTCCACGCACAATGGTCTACAACTCTAAAATAACAAAAATCTTGTTTGACTTTATCATCAACATTTTGCATTCAGGCAAAAGTCTTGCATGATGCTAACCCTAGATTACTGACAAATCTGATATTTATTAATCATTTACTGGTACTGTGCAATAAGCTGCAGGATTGTCACAACTGCTTGTTCAGAAATAATATTCCTTATATTATCTGTGCATAATATTTTAAAAAGTACTATTTTTGTGTGTAATATTTTTTATTTTATAGTAAAATTACAATGGACGAGCATTCTAAATTTGCAGAATCAAGTAACATTTCTCAAAATAAATTTTCGCTGTTATATCATTATTTATTTCTTAAAATCTTCCATTTTAGCTATTTTATTTTGTGTAGGCCTACTCAAATTTAGACCCAATGTCTATACTGTGGTTAGGTGGACAGTCATTGTCCAGGCCGGGACTGCGTGGGTTGACTTACAATGGGAAAAGGGTTATCGATGCACCTATACGGCAATATGTAACTTTTAACTGCTTCGCTGCAGTAGACGTTAATTATCTTCGTAATATTTGCATTTGTTTCATTTCGTTTAACTAGCTATGAACTACTCTCTCAATTAAAACCAGAAATTCAAGCAATTAAATAAAAAATAGCAATTGTATTCAAATTGTCCTGTTGGGAAAAGTTTCATTAATTAGTACATGGATTGAAACCTCCGTGCTGATGTCATTTCCTCCAAATGCAGTTTTTATTTATGTAACTGGCTTAATGCGAAAATATCTAATTCATTGAGTTTAATTTGCAATTAAAACGCGAGTCATATCTGTATCTCAAGCATGTACAGCTCGTTTTCATCACAGGCTAATAGTTTCTATTAATTGCTGAAGTATTTGTTTTTGTTTAATGCAAATAGACTAATTAAAACCCATGAAATTGCAAATGCTATATAGGGGAAGCAGCTAAGTCCATTGAAAATAATGCCTTTGGCGGCGTCATTTGGCTTTGCTTGTTGTTTTGGGTTTTTTTTTACCAGCCCTTGCCTGTGTTTGATACTTATGTAAATATTTACTGAATTGACAAAAATAGTTTTAATTTGTGTAAGCCACATATTTACACTTGACAATATATGTAATATCTGCAGAAATTTCATATTGCCAAAAGTGCTTTTGTTTAGTATCTATAGGTCCCTTGACGCTTCTTTTTCATAAACCCAAAATTGCATGTTGCATAGCCTAAAGTAAGGAAACGTGTATGACGTATCTTTTGTAATGGAAATTGTCAAGATTATGGATATTTGAAACGTTGATAAGTATCTTTTAATTTTCTCAATTTGGACCTATTTCACGCGATAACATCGAAAAAGGCAGCACTGCTTGTGCATTAACGCCTGAAAGTAGGCAAACACTGATTGCTTTTGAGCCTTGTGCTAAAAAGTGGGCTAGTTTTATTAATGGATATGGGTAACTAAAACTTAATTTGGCTTGATGGGATTATGATTTCCAAATTATTCATTTTTCTGAAAAAGTCCTTTAGTCTATTCAACGAAAGAGTGATCTGTATATTTTTAATTAAACCAACCAGAAAGCTGGGCTGAATTCAATGGTAATTATGTATTGCAACCTAATGACGTCACCTTGCTTGCATGGTTGGATTCAAATACCGTAAATCTTCTGGAAATGATCTTTTTGCCTTCAGAGGTGGGCGTAATTTGGAGATGGGCGTTTATTTATAATTTAAAGAATATCACATTATTTTCCCCTATTTTTATTTTAGAACATATGGTATTGTAAGCAACTTTTACCACACGAAATGGTTTTTTATACAAGAACATCATAAAGAAATTAAAACTAAGCTCTAGGGAAAGCGCCATTGGAGAATGGGCAAAATTTTGAAGTAGATCGTTGAGAATGGGCAAAATATGGAGGATGGGCTAATTTTTGAAGTGAGCTATCTTTTCACATTTTTTGCACTTTTTCTGGGCGAAATATGGAGTCTGGGCCAAAACTCGAGATGGGCGTTTTTTTAGAAGATTTACGGTATATACCTAACTAACTTTTTAAGGGAATAATCAACGGACAATACTGTAAGAAAAATGCATTTTCCAAGATTTCAAAACCATTTTCGGTCTAGTTTTTTTTTAGTAAAAATATCAAAAAGTTTCAACATTTTTTATTGAGCAACAAAAGAATAAATAAATCATCAGGCAGCACAATGCCCAATTGATTGTTGCTTATCAGTTCGAGCCAGATGATGAGTGCATGATGGTAGGCGCTGCCTCATGACGTCTGGAAGCTATTTTGATAATTTTTAATTATTCATTGAATGAGTTCATTCAGGGCATGTAATGAATTATATACGTGTATTTATTTCTATTTTTTTATATACTAATATAGTTTATTTATAAAATATTATCCAAGTATATCCAATATGACGTTAAGTCTATATAAGCAAATATGCAAGCTTTGATTTTTATATATGAATGCGTGAACTATACGGAGCCTTCGTCATGCCTCCCTTTTAAAAAAAAGGTAAGCAAATGAAGTGGAAACTGCTCTATTTACTATGTTGTTCGTTAAGAATGGAAAAGTATAATAATAGGGTTCAATGAGAAACGATTTCGTTTATCGTCATATCATTTACGCCATAAGTAAGCGATCTCATTAACACCCACAGGAAGCATTCTGTGAGAGAAAAGAAGAGAAAAGAAAATTATATATCGTATATAAGGAAAAGTTAAAAAGGTGGTATCGAGTGGATGGGGCGAAATTAGTTTCTAAAAGTGCTTTCAACATTTCTGAATTGTTAAATGAAAAATACTTGCGCTAACGAGAAGAGGGAGAGAATGTTAAATAAATAAGTGAAAAAATGCTGCATGAGGGGAAAAAATTCTTCTCTCTATATATGATAAAAATGCTTTGTTGAAAACTCATCGAATGAGATATTTCCAATTACTCTTGTATATCATCCAATTAAAGGCAGTAGCAATGGGAAGTGCGTTTCATAGAACTGAATATATCCATTTTTCATGCAGAAAAGAAATTTAAAATTATCGTATTCATCCTACTTATTATATTGGTCCTGTATATTATGTTAATCTGGATTTCAATATTATAGCTTCTGAAAAGACCAGTTTTCAACAAGTATTTGACATGTGTAATTCTCTTCAAGATATCTTTGATTTACTGATTGGCAAAAATATTTCAGAAATATCTGAAATGTAAACATTTATGAAATTCTATATGCTATCCAGATAGAATACATTGTTTGATAAATGTTTCTTTTACTTTATATTTGTAACTATTAAAGCAAGATTAAGCAGTCTTTTGCTTGTCATGATTCAATTAAAATCTATGTAATTGATTAAAAATTTAACCAATTTTTATTTTTACATTTTAAAATATTAAAGCTGATAATCCTTACAGTACGTGATCCATTTCTAAAATAGAAAAACTCATTTAAAATGCTATAATTGGTATACAAATATGTTATACTTAGTATCTTATAGATACTGATGTATCAAAAAGAGTATCACTATTATACATTTTCTTGCACAAGTTTTGCATAATTGTCAAGTGCCTGGTGAAAGTGCTGCTATAATCAAGGCAGTTGTTCTACACTTAACATATTTGTATACCAATTATAACATTTTAAATGAGTTTTTCTATTTTAGAAATGGATCACGTACTGTAAGGATTATCAGCTTTAATATTTTAAAATGTAAAAATAATGAGCAGTACAGCAATGAGCCCCTCAGGAGTTACTTTTATTGCTAAATAATATTTAGAAAATTGCCAAAAACTACAACACAACATAGAGTAGGTCTGCTAACGTTATTGATGCCAACAGATAATGTTTGAAAAAGGAGACACAAGATGGTGCCACACATGACTCAGCGAAAAATTAAAAAATGGATAATTCTGTTGGTCACTTATTGTTTGTTTTAAATTAGTGTTAATAAAATGGCGGCCTTTGTTATAAAATAAATTTCCAGTGGTATTGGTTCATAACGCACTTATACTTTGTTTAATGTTTGTGCATTTTTAAAGTTTATTTGCATAACAGTGACAAGTATCATTAGCAAAGATGACGTATGTTTTGTGGTTGGTGCTACGAATTCCTTACACTCTTGTCCAATTATTTTTAATTTGAACTGCACTGGTGGCATTTTCATCAGGAAACCCTTTTAATGCTTGATGAGATCTGATATTATAGAAGAAGCATTGTATGCCGCCATTCATGTGTGTGTGCTCAAAGGGGTGACATTAAGCGTTGTTTCACTTTTACTTATATTTATTTTAAAGCGTAATTAAGTTGATAATGCATTCACTAACGTCATTAATAAGTCCGCTTATCAACAACGCTTTTTCTCCCTCAATATTGCGTTTATGCACCAGCCAATCAATATGCTCCAATTCGGGGGAAATCACACTCCTCCTACCCCCACCCCCATTGGCTGGCATTAAATCTCTTAAATTAAATTTGTTTTCTAATGAACATTAAGTTAAGTTGAAAAATACAAAGCTTATACTTTAAATGGCACCTCGACTTAGGCGTGAGGAGGTCTTGTCCATTTTTGGTTTCAACTTTTATTTTGATCCTCTTTAATTGGTATTAAGACTGTTGTGAATATGACATTGCATTCATAATAGAAAACATGCATTAAATACTGATGTTAAAGTAATTATGTTATTAGCAGGAAAGGGAAGGATTGTAAATTATGAGTACTTAGTAAAATCATCTTTGGTAATGACTGATTTGTCTAGTTTACTTTTTAGTTCACATTTTCGTTGAACGGGGTTTGTTTCAATGCCTTTGGTCGAGCTTGTAACACGTGACATTAAACATATCACAATTCTAAATGTATCCCTATAGGTAACGGTTCCAGAAAATGGTTAATGCATGAAAGTTGTGCTTTCAGAACTGTCACTTACCGTCAAAATACAATTAAAATGCGATAATAATCTTTGTTTAGATATATTTGTAAAAAACATTGTTATGCTCTCATATAAAATCTATTTGTAATTCAACATGTTTTATTTTTATATTGCAGAGACTAGAGTGGCCGGCTAATGAAGCCCATTTTGGGTTGTGCCAAATGAAAGGCCGGACAGAGGTGAGTTCAGTTTATTTTATTTACTTTAAAGTGTTTTTTGGAAATTGCTCCTGAAATGAATAGATTTTTTAACAGAATAGTAATTATTGTAGTTTTGAATGGGAATATTTTTTAAAGTTAAAATCATTTTGTCAAGTCTTCGGACTAACAAACGCAGGCAATATTTTCGTTTTGGATGATCAATCTTGAAAAAGTTGAAGGAAATTACGTCATTTGTACAGTGTCAGGCCCAACAAACTCAACAATACTTCCAACATGTTAATGACATATAGTTCAGTTTAGGAGCATTATATAGCTAGATGGAAGGGTTACACAGTTGTAATTCAATAATATAATTCAAGAAATATTTGGCAGTTGGGATGCATTAATTCTTAACAGATCTGACAGAAAATAGATTTTAAATTCCTTGATTGATATGGTTATTTAAAAATACTTAAAATTACAAAATAAATTATTTGTTGAAAGTAGATAAGCCTTTAGAAGCAATACTCTAATTGGGTAATTAGAAATTGCAAATTAGGAAATTAGTGCCCATAATCTGCAAAAATCATGATGAGCTTTTTAAGTAAATCGTTTTCGAGCTGCAAATATTTTTTGGGGAACATAATTAGGCGTTGTCTAATTAGTGCTTTTAATTGATAACAAGCTAATTTCCATATTCATAGTGCTGTATTATGAGAACTACAATCTTATAGCATTGTTTTTTGGGATGCGACGTATAGGTATATTATCACGTAAGCAATTTTACATTTTAATTGGAAAATCTTCAAATGAAATCGTAGAAGTTAAACGAGCCTAGTATTATATTTATTATAGTCTTGATAATCTTTGATTTCTCCTTCTACATTTGGATGTTATAGCAAATGCGAAATACAAACCAACCCCAAAATACACTGAAACCAATTATTTTTTTATGATAAGAGAGTAATCCATGAATGCTGTCTGGTCCGCAAAATTTAAAATCAATAGTTTTTAGGCTGCAAAGATGTTCCACGAAGGGTTTTTATTATTAGATATTGATTTATCTAATCGTTCTCCATCCACTTGACCATTTTGCTGGTTGGCTGATGGCCAACTATTCCCGAAAGAGTATTATCTTTTAACTTGTATCGTTTTAAATGAAGTGAAATGCACCTCGTCCAACCCTTGTAACTATAACTGTGTCCGAAAGCTATTGCTTGTGCCATTTTCCCAACTATATAGCAAATATGTAGGCATGCATAATGGTATATGGGAGCTCTGGGAGTGATATGACTGCTGGCAAGATTTTTTCCGGAGATGCCCTGGAGTACGACTGTTGCATAAGAATTGAACTCCCATTTCATCTTTATTTCTTCTCTCTCTTTTCCACCCCATCTTTAAGTTACAAACGTGCTGTATCTTCATGACTTTTTTTCCTATTGCAAAAAAGCCTTTTTTCTTCCTGTGTGTGTTATCTTATGCCCCCACTTAAATGTATTTTCATTGATTCGGAAAAGACTTTCTAAAGATTTTACAACTTGCTGTCTTAGGAAACTTTTTTTTTCTTCGACAACATCTTTGCATCCTTTTGGACTTCAGTAAAGACTTTCACAGAGACAGGGGCCATTCCAGAGGTTTTTGTCATTCTTGAATTTAGTGCAGGAATCTACTGGCATGCAGGAATGTCAGGGAAAAGCTAAACATAGCCTATAGAAACTCATAGGAAAATGTTGCCTGGAAAGTATTAAATGTGACAAAAGTACATTAGTTTTCAGATAAATTTGTCTTGAATTATGTTGCCTCTGTTTAAGGACGCTGTTGGCTTGGTTAATAATAATCGAAATGGACAGCATTGTGAGGAAAGTTATTTTATTTTTACTTTATTTTTTTGGCTCTAAAATTTATCATTAAATGCTATATTTTATTTGAAATTGCAAAGGGATTAGATCTAACAATACTCGTATATATATAGACGTATCGTTTTCTAACTTTTATTGTGCTATGATTTGTGAAGGATGACGACTGACGTTAATCATGCAATATATATTCGTCCAGTTCCAGGCTATTGGTTTGTCATTTCGCCATCGTCCAGCCATTTGACGGTCACTGAAATGACTTGACTTAATTTAACATTTGGGGGTCTTGAGCTATATTATTATACTAGAAAATTGTTCCGGGAGAATTGCTTGCGCCCATCTAAATTGGCTCGGAATCTGGCATGTATTAGTGTTGCTCCTTTTGACGGCTGACTTGAAATCCAATTCAACTTCATTTACAATCCGTTCTTCCTTTTTTCAACTAAAAATTGGCGAAATAGTTTCATCGATATAAATAGCACATATATTAATTTTATATGCTTTTACATCCAAGCTTGTTTTAATAACAGTATTAATGAAAAAGTTGAATTTTTGTTTTTAATTTGAAGGCTTTGAGTATTGTTTATTGTTGCCAATTATTAAAAAGATTTGAGTTTTGGGGAAAATTTTTTATGCATTAATGCAACTATTTATCAAAAAGGAAGTCTCATATCATTTGAAGGCAATTTACCTTTATGTGCTCCAATGCATGGCAGAAATGCCAGCACTCGACCAAGACAAATATTTTAATTAAAATTAAGAAACGTTGCAAAAAAAGCGAATTTTGCAGAGTATGTGTATAGAATTGTATCATTGGCATTTCATGTGATATTTTTTGGCATACAAAAATTGCATTTTGTCTCTTGTTGGAAATGAATTACTGGTAGGATCTCTATTGATGTTGCTGAGGATTTGTTTCTTGTTTTTTTTGAAATTCTGGTATCAGAAAAAGATAATGATCTGTGACCACTGCTGCTCTCCAGGGTATTCTTTCCATCCTGTTTCGTTCTCTGCTATTGTAATGGAATAATGCAAAAACTGCATCTAGAGTCCATTTTATTTTAGTCTTGAAGCACACGGTGTTTGAAATAAATCATGTTTTTGAAACACAACAGATATATCTTGTTGGACTTCCTTCTGTTTCCTCTTTGGACTTTCAAATAAAACTGCGACAGTATACTTGAATTTATGTATTTGCTACTGCTTGGTCCCTATCTCTTGGCTATGAGATAAAAACAGTAATTTCTATCTGTGTGTCCTAACTGCTTCATTGTGTGCTTGCATTGAAAAGAGTGACCAAATATGGTTTGAATAAATTCCTTATGGCCATTTGAAGTTGTCATAAAAATTCAAACTGTAGGGGCTTTCGTTCGCCTTTTTTCTTCCTTATAGCAGGTTTTAGCTGAGTTTCTTGGACCCATTTCCATTTGTTTTTGAGCTCGTATTTATCTCCCTTGGGCATCATGTTGTAGATTCTGTATACTTTGCTATAATAATGTTCAGTGGGATTTTCAAGTTGGATTCTAGCAATTGAGCAATAATTTTTGAAGAAGAAAAAAAACCTGCTGTTGAGGAAAAAAAGGAAAAAGTCTGACATCAACTATTTGAGAATATGCACTGTGTTTGCAATTCATTGCAAATCAGGAAAACGTTTAGAGAAGTCCTGCAAATCTTGAGCAAATTTTAGTAAATTTGAAACACAATCAAATTTGTTGGTATTTCTTTAGTTATTAATAATGGACAAATTAGATCAAATCACAAAAAAATGAGATAAATTTTATTGTAATTATTGTACACACTACATGTACACGATTAGCATTCTGGAAAACTTCAATTTATCTTATGACAGATTTATTTCAAATATAACAGGTTGTACACATTGTCGGAATTCACTTTAAATATTGAAATTTTATTCTGGAAAAGTTGGTCTATATGTTGCTTAAGAAATCAGTGCACTATTATTGAAAATAGGCTATAGGTGTAATATTTATGTTTTGCGTTATTTCACTGCATTTTTGTGAATTTTCATTTCACCAGTGCAGTAACACAGTCTAACAGAATAAAATGATATAAAGTATAACGTAGTTAATTCTGTGCAAACTAATTGCGCAACATAACATTAAGCACCATAAACTTTACCATACCACTATCTGCATTAATTCAGACTAAGCTTGGAAGTAATGAACCTTAAATGTTTTCAAAAATAATATGTTGGAAAATGTCGTGCCCAACAAGTATTTGTCCTCTTTTTATCACTAATTGGTGTAATTTATTATCTCTGCATTCATTTATGAAATTCTTTCAGCGCTCTTGGTCGCTTGTCCGTTCAACATTTTAGTCATTTGTCCAATGAGGTTGCCATGGGGTCACCACATTATATTTGCAAAACAGCCATTTAGATTTATGCTCACGCACTCAATTTGCGTTATTTATGCAAATGAACGTGATGATATAGGGCAAAGATAAATCTTCTAGCAAAGAATTTTTGAATATTTATATATTTCGTTTAAGAGTGATTTTTTTTGTACGTTAAATGAACCCTGTTCATTCTTACCCTTATTTATGATGCTTTGGCGTCAAGAAAATTAAGCTTCATTTTTATGAAAATTCCTTCATTAGTGCTTTTCTTTCTGCTTGTAGGCCTTTGTTGTACTCATTTCCCTTATACATGTAGTAATTTATCCCTTTTATTGTGAGGTTTTTTTTAAACAATTCCCGTGTGCTGGCGTCAATTTTGTCGATATGCTTTAGCTGCTTTTATGTAAATCAAATATCGACTCGGTTCATCTTCTTTTGCTGGCCTTATGCTCATTTTATGCTCATTGTATTCTCCCGCAAGAACGTTTTGGGGTAGAATTGGATTTAAAAAAAAATAACGTCATTAACATTGTAAACATATATATGGTGGGGTGATGTGCATGCAAATGTAAATTCAGATACAATATAAACTTTTAATGTTATATTTTTTCGATTTAATTCAATAATGGGATTGATGATGCATGTGGCAATTTGTATATTCCGCCTCAAGATGACTGATTATTTTGTTGAACATGCATGTACACTTAAAATTAAGAAATTGTTTGCATGGATCTATATCCTGCTGTTTTAAACAGTAATATTTTTGTAACAAAAACTCTTGGCTCATTCATTTGTTCCGTAAAATTGTTTTTTTAAAAGGGATCCATGCACTTATTGGTGCTTTCATATTTGGTAGATACTATAGCTGTTATGGTTTATCGAAGACCATGCATTATTTCTAGGACCAATTTAGTATGCAATGCTTTTGTAAAAGATATTGCATGGTTTAAGCTTTAGTGACATTTCTATTACATTTTATAATGAAACCATCGCTGGGATATAGTATTTGACAAAATGATGAGTTAATTCCATCCCTGCTTTATACTTTAGACTAGTTTATTGCTTTTAAGCTTGGCTTTTGTCATAATTCTCAGTATATTAATAATAATAAATTAAAGTAAACGGCCATGTTTGAGGAGGTGAAGATTTTAAATCCAAATCAGTCTAGACAAAACCTTTTTTTCATTATTATAAAAAATGTAATTCGCCATATGGGTTTTCTTCCAAATGCGAAATACATGTAAAAAAATGTCAGCTATAACAAATGGAACTGTATATTTGACAAAAAATGAATTTCAAGTTTGGTTGAACTTTACAATATCTATATGTGTATGTATGTGTGGCGACTTCGACATATGCCTGTAGTGACTTTCACAAAGTTTTTATTGAAAAATTCAAATTTGTCGAGCATGTAACAAGGAAGCAATAAGATTCTCTAATATAAATTCTCTGTCAAGCCTGTCGATGTTTTGCAATCTGTTCTGGTGGGATAAGGTATAGTGAGGGGGGATTGGGGGATTGGGGCTACCCAAATTTATGGTATGGGCCGTAGGACTTGCGAAGAAATAGTCCAATATATCAAGAGTCTCGAGATCATGCACGTAGTAGTTGTGGATATTGACTAGAAATATTTCTTTATGCTAATAACCCATTGACTTTGATGAAATGGATACATCAGTACGTTTTTGTATTTGCAATTGCTTAATTTCCTATCAAATCATGTATAGATAATTATAATCTTTCTATTTATTTGTTTGGTATACATGTATTATTTATGGAAGCTGAATGAGCACATCAGAATAAACCATCAAACTGTTCTAGTTACTCGACCAAATTAATTGTAATTACAAAAATGCTCTGATTAACACAATCAAGTTATAAATTTTATAGAAATATTTAGACTGTGTTAGCAAACATAAAAGAAAGAAAAAACTCCATGGTAGACATAGGCCTACTATAGCTTCGTTATCATTATTATTTATGAAAATTGATTAATATTTATGAAATTTAGCATGGCCTATATTTAATTGACATTAAATGCAATTCTAGATTTTTACAAAATCTATTTTAGAAGAAGTTTTATGATGGTAATACGGAACTCCATATTTTTGGGAATTTTTAGGGTTGAAATTGGTTACATTATTTTTAGGACAAATTTAAAGTCTATTAAAGTCCTATAGCCACATTTGCATGCTGGTTAGAACTTCTTTTGAATTGGTCCGTTTGAATTCAGTTCACTTTTATACTTTAAACAAAGATGTAAGGACTAAATGGAGGGCGTTGTGCGTTTCATAAAGTATGGTATGTTTGTATTAAAGTTTTTGGAGTGTTTTTCCTAGACATAATATATTTTTTGATAAAATACAAATATATATAGTATATCGATAATGCCTCTGGTCTAGTGGATCAATATAATCGTGTATTAAGCAAATTCAGTTTGCAATATTGATGTCAAAAATTGCTGTTCATCATGTTACATTCCAAAAAATTTCCATTTTGTGCTTGTATATATTGCATGGGTCTATAAGCATGTATTATTATTATGGGATATGAGCATTTTGATGACATTTACGGTATATTGCATTCTCACTTGCCACCATTGCCATTATATCCAAACGTTATGGCACCTTTCTCAGTGAAATATTCGCTCTCATCACAGGGGTAATTTAATCACCAGACGCCATTATAGGACAGTCATGTCCTCCTTAATAATGGACATTGAGCTTGCATAGAACAAATTCCTCAGATCACAACTTATAGTCGAGGTCTCGTAAAATGCTGTAACCAAGCATTGGACGGGCATGCAGTTCGTTCACTTTGTTTTATAGAAAAAGTATTAAGGGGGCTGTCCACACTTTTAGAAAATGCATACTCCTATGGGAATCTCCATGTTAACTAACGGTACATATTAATCGATAATGGCTAAACATAAATTGACGGGGTTTGAT
>JAQIXP010000768.1:0-22624 GCA_034700285.1 Proteroiulus fuscus
TAGCATGGGAAAACGGAACGGTCAACTTTGAAAATCGATAACTTCATTCAGAATGCATGTGACGTCATAATCATGCAACCGTTTTTAGTAAAATTATTAATCTTCAATAAAAATCTTTGAACTTTCACCCGTTCTCGAGTTAGTACAGTTTGAAGAAAACGAATTTAACACTGAAATCCCCATAGGCTCACGCTGTTAAAAGTGTGGACAGCCCCCTTAAGGTTGTTTTGGAACCAACTGCCCCTTTCACGTGCAAAATTGAGCAAGCATCTAGGCCTATGGCCTGATGTGCACGCGCAAACTGTACTACCCTTCCTGGCCGCTAGGCGTAAAATAAACAAAGTTAGGTTATTCTGATAAACATAGTAGTTAATTTATGTCGGTGACGATAGTATGGTGTCCTGAAAAAATGAGATCACCTCATTTCAACTCTTTTTTTCTATTCTAGGTTGAGTGTAATGTTTAGGGATAGTGTGTTTGTGGGGGATTAAGGGGGGCCGGGGGGAAAGGGGGGGGGCTATCGTTTCAAATTAGAGAAAGGAGTAAAGTAATTAAGGAGAACGTGATGAGAGTTTGGCCAACTTTTGCTAAAATGGAGTATTATATGACCAACCTTGAAGGAGGGAGTCAATCAAGTTACACCTGCTGCCTTTTAAAAGAAATACCTTTTTCCACGTATTTTAATTTCGCAATATCCGAAAGCATCTTTTAAATTTGTGTTTGTTGTATTATGGGTCCCCCCTGCCCCCCTCTTCCCCCCACCCCCCGTGTCAAAAGTTAGTGCACGGCCTCCACACTCGTTGCCACTTGGCAAGGCCGTTTCTGCAAAAATAACAATTGACTTTTAGGAGAGGGATTTTCACGAAAAGTAATTTTTTACCTGTATTATAATAATTATACCTGGTTATTAATGATGCTTTTTTTACTGCCTTTCTTACCACATAATAACAGTTGTTTTTACACTTATTAGTATTATGATTTGAAACAAAATCTAGTACAGTTTATTTTGTAATTGAAATTTGACACGAAATTACAAATGCATGAAATTGGATTTTTCTTTTCCATTCCATTTGGTAATTTGCCTTGACATTATAATGGGTTTGTGCATATGCTGATTAGTTTGTTGTTTTTTCTTTGGCCAAAAGTGTATAGCATATTGAAAATTTTGGGGAAATACGTGGACGGAATTTGTAGACTTAATTGACATGGTAATAAGCATATTTTGGGCAGTGCCCCTGTTTGTGTCTGTTTGTGAAGGTAAAACGCCAATGTTATATACCCAGTCTGACCTTGTCATCACCATTGGAAGCTATGTAATTGTGACGTATTTTTTGCGTAGAAAACTTTTGAATACCCCTGTATAATTTCATAGCCCTGTTCAAGAAAAGGATGATTTGGGGGATGAATGACGTAGGTTTTCAATAATGCATTTCTATGCGAACATGTCATCTTCGTGAAGTTACAATACATGTACTTTAACCATAGAAATAGATACTTTAACATGCAATAACTTTAAAGGGAATGTCCCACTTTGTAAGTTGTAACAAGTGATATGTAAGTTGAAATGGTGAGCTTTTCCATAATGCATTTCTGTGCTCTGTACATATGCCACTGCCATAAAGTTACAATAGGCCCTACATGTACTTTAGACTCTTTAGCCGATAACTTAAAGGGAAAGTCCCACTTTGTAACAAGTGATATTTAAGTTGTAAACACATACTAGATATGAATGGGTGGGAATATAATTGCAGCAGAGTTTCCATATTGAAGAAATCACGAAGTTTGCCAAAATACACGTTAGGCGCCATTTTTTTTCTTAGATTTCAACAAACACTGAAAGTTGGTGGCGCCCTCTAGGACATGCATGTCTATGTGTTTCGATGAGAGCTGATGCATTTTATACCAAATCCGCCTATTCAGGATATATTATTTAATGATTGGTAAACCCAAATAAAATTGAAATTTCCATGAATTTTATAATTTTTTATGCTCTTCTTCCTACAACACACTTCTTTCAAAGTGGGACTTTCCCTTTAAGACTGCGGAATTTGCAGTAGTTCAACTTGACTGCGTGAGTTTCTGGAAAGTAACCCACTCGATATCACTATAAAACGAGGCACTTGAATAAATTTCTATTGCTCACATTATAGACCATTAAAATTTAATTCTCTTTAGCACTGGACCTTTAAGAGATGTGTGACCTTCGTACTTCTGTATAATAACTTATGCATTTTTGACACTTTAATATGTGAACATTGAGAAGTACAAGCTTTCTAGTTTTATAGTCGGTACTTTTAATGGAATATAAATTTATTTTCCATAAACTTTTTTCTCAATTCGTGCGTTGTTAGATACCTTTGTGCTGATGCAAGATCAGAACCTATGCCTACCTGAATTTTTCTCCAGGCTTTTTCTTGACTTTGACATTTTTTGGGTGAAAATCGTAGGTGTCTTAACCATTAATTTCTCTAATTGCAAACGCATAACTATTCTAGCGACATAAAAAGGTCCTATATTAAATGATTATAAGCCCATTAAAAATACTATAAAATAGTCCTCAAGTGGGATGGTCAAACGTAAAAGTTTCTTTTTGGAAAAGAATTTAGGTCTTTAAATCCTGATATTTTCTTTTTTTCCGAATTTAGGTCAAGGGTCTCACTCACTAGAGGGCCCTTTTAGGTAGAAGAAAGTCGAGAAAATCCATGTTGTAACTGTCATTGTCACACCTAGATTCCATGTAATTCAGGGATTTAAATGACAATCACCAGTTTTAGACTTTTAGTTCGCATCAGATTTGTTACTTTAATTTGTTACTTTGGACATAGGCCTATTGTGTACTACATGTAGGTCTATTATACAGCCTATACGCTGTACCACCTTAAGAATGATATTTTTGCTTTGCTTTTTATATAACATTTCCATCGGCAGTTGTTACCTTATTGTCTTTGAACTAAAATTTCACATTTTTCACCAAATATCTGGCATCCCATAAAATACCATTGTTAAGTTCATAAGTGGTAGGCCCATATAGAGATCATGACTAGCAAGAGGCGGCGCCTGGTGGCAGAATTTCTCACAGAAATAAGTTCCTATCTAGGTCTATATTACTTGGTTATAGCTTTTCAAAGAGACTTTGCATTTGATCTTGAGTTTGCATATCATTAGCATAAATAATCCAAAAAAAAACCCCAGTAAAATTCATCAAGAGTAATGATTTCTGTGTTACAGTGATCTACATTGTTCTTTACATCAGAGTATGGCCACTAATTTACGCAGGTTCAATGATGTATTCAGGTGTATATCAAGAGGCTCATTGTTGTTTAGATATCACTTGAAAAACCAGTCCTAAAGATAACTAGCCTATGTGTCTGCTGGTACTCAGATCATATCATCAGTTTAAATCATAAGAAGTTTTGTGATGATTTTGTACAAAAACCAGCATCCTAAATTTTCCAGAAGGGGTTTCAACCCATCAAATTTGAGAAGGGCTATTTCCGCATTTCCTATGGAATGCCAAATGACATCATTATGCACATGTGACGTCACCTTTGTCATAAGGAATAAGTTAGAGAGGCTTAGAATGAAAACCAGATGGTATTGTGCTGTACTGCAAAATCCTTTATATGGTAAAAAGGGTTGTTTGGGTGCTTTTGGCTCGGCGTAAATCATAAGCTCAGAAAATTTGCATAAATGCAAATGAGTCGCACCCATTTTACTGTTAGGAATTTCCCACCCATTAGCAATGGGAGGCCTTGGTTAGTGAGTGATTAAGATGGTTTTACGACTGCTAACATTTAAACTGTACAAGGTCAGCAAGGAAATAGTCACTGGTCATCGTAAGATTCTAATCTGTGCTTGGGACGGGGCGAGGCTCAGTGTCAACATGTTTCCTGGAGGGGGTAAATACAGGAGAGTCGCGAAAAAGTGGGGGCGACACGGTCGTGACGTCACCAGATCTCGATCAACAAATAACATTTTAGTGTGCATTTAGGCTTATTAAATACAAGAACAAATACTGTGAAAGTTGTAAACATCACGTGGGAATTATTAATATACTTTGGAAATCAAGTGTCCCACTCGATGGACATGCAAAAATATATATGTTTAAAGTATATCACGATTATAAGTAGGCATATTAGGGTTAATTCCGCCCTATTTTTACCAATTGTTTTAATTAATTATGTTTTCGGCAGCTTGGTATTGCTGCAAATGTTTACGTGTGAATATTACTTTGGTGATAATCTCTCCCAAGCTCAATCGTAATTTATGGATGGCCCCCCTTGGCTTCTTGGCTTTGGAAAGAGCCGCCATTTTGGAAAAAAAATCCCAAGTGACATTATCGCAAACTGTTGACTTATTTTCCTGAATGAGCTGGCAAGCTGACGACCTCCAAGAATAAACAACGTGGCGGCTATGTTGTGGTCACGTGTCAGTCAGCACGAACTTTAATCAAAAGAGTTGAGGGCATTTTCTTGGCATTGATTTTTCGCATTTTGCAAGATTTTTTATTTATAAATGCGATCCCCCGTTCAATGTTGCGTTATATAGAAATGAGTTGGCAGTTTGCCGTATATATACGGTCATATCGCCCCCACATTTTTAAAATATATTTTTACTCAGACCTTCCATCCCCTTCTCATGTCACTTACTTTGCTGTGTCTCATCTTTACCTAGGACTCTAAATGGGACTTCTCTCATAATATCAAAATTTCTTTGCGTAAATTTGTTCCATTTTGAAAAAAAAAATGGCGGATTCCATATATATATGACTTTGTTTTTCCTACTGCGGAACTGATTGAGCACGAGACCTGCACGTGCATGGTCTATTGAAGCTTGCTGGAATTTGCACGCGCCAGCCTCGTGCTCGACTGGTTCCAAAGAGGAAAATCGAACGTTCCTTTTTGCTTTTTCCTCTTGGCTAGAGCGCCACAGATCTCCTGCCAAGGAAAGTGATAGGCCTAACATATTATTACTCGACTGGACCTGTGATGTATCTTTTAGAAATCTTGCATACCCTGGTATCTTATTTTGGACATTTTGGACATGCGTCGATGCAAACGAAAACAAGGCATTGTTAATGAACCTTAAATTGTAGACGATTGTTGAATGTCAATTCATGACAATAGATGTTTGAAAAACTTATGGACATTTTCAAGAGGTTAAATGTGAAGGTAACCCCGAAATGGTTTCCTGGTTTCTTGCTGGTTCCTAGTAAATAATGAAGGTCCCAAATTACCGGAAAATTAATCTGCATGGAATTCTGTCTATATTGTCAAATGTATTCTGTAGATAAGGCAAGAAAGAGGAAATCTTAAGATTCAACTTGAAAGATGCAGATAACCAACTGCATGGGGAATATTTGACTAGGAAGCAAATTGTTGTTAACACTATGTGATCTAGCTGATCAAGTGAGGCACAGAATCGAATTAGGTTAAATTCATGGCAGATCGAACAATTTCGTACACTAGATCCATAATCTTCTGGCTAATAACGACGCCATTTTTTTTTTTTTTTTTGCATATTTTGAAAATTCTTTTCTTTTTTTTGTGTAAATCTGTACAACATTCTAGTTATCCTCAGACAATTTTAAAACGATCTTATAATATCGATGGTTTAGAGCACAAGTAGCGAATGAGCCATGTTATCACATTGAACATTCGTTACTTGTGCTCTAAGCCATCGATATGTATCCATTTTGTTGTTATAAATCATTAAAATATGACATCGTAATATACGCTATATATAGACAAGTTTTGAATAATTCATCACAACAGATATAAAATAAAATAATTACTAATCAGAAATATGCATTGGCTAATACGTTACAAAGGAAGATGCACCCTCTGTTACATGCGTGTTAATCAATGCATTTTTCTCACTAGCTTTTATTTTATTATTGTGTGAAAATAATGGAAGAGCTGAGATCAAAAACCACATGAGTCCGTTTTTGCTGAAATTGCGATATTTACTTAAAATTGTAGCTAAAGTGTTACTATCTGATTAATCAAATAAAAAATTGGGGTATTATATGATAGGAAAAGTTGCCCATTTTTACCACTGAAATGGTCCGAATCATACTGTGCCCAATGCTGGGTATTAAGTACCCAAATTAAAATACCCAAATTTTGGTAAAGGGTTAAGGTGAACTCATAACAAGTACATTCCCTTTAAGGGAATTAACCAAAATATAAAGGTGCATCCCAAAGACCAAGTTTCAATCTTAAAAATAAAGCTCAAAATTTGAAAATAGCTAATTTTTAGGCAAGAATTCTGGATTTTCTTTAAACACTTTTCTCAAAGCAAGAAACTTGGACTCATGTGGTTTTTGATCTCCACTCTTCAATTAGTCTGTGGATTATTTTCAGACTTTCACATTAAAATGATTTCAATGGTTTCTATTAGCATTAATCTCATGTAAACTTGGCAGGTAAACGATATCAGTGTAAATAGCACCAGCTAATAATGTCCATCAATAAGCTCAAATAACCTATGAAATCAATGACTCAAATTATACTAAGTGTAGGTTTTCCCCAAAAATATTAAGATTAAGAAACAGCAGAGTCATGACATCCTTAGGATCCATAATTGTTGCAAGCTAGAGGTGCAAGCAATTTCTGTTAAATTTTCTTGGGACTTTTTGTCTTCCGCATACTTCTAGTGTTAAAAACTCATCAAAAATACACATCCCTAAACCAAATGAATAACTTTTCTACGAAAATTTGTAACATGCTGACCCACATCCCATGTACAACATTTTTATAAGTGAAACCAACTGCCTTACCTTCGCCTTGTAATGTTGCCGGAAAAAACATAAAACTTGAAAAGTTGTTTTCCAAATGGCCACTTTTAATGTGTTTTATGTATGCATTGGTTTATTCACTTCCCTGACATTGGCCCCGGACTCAGATTCAAACTCTCGTCCATTTCGTTTGTGACCCTGGGCTCGGGGAGTCATTCACACGTGTGCATTCGGAGTTAACTAACCTAAGTGCATTCACATGTATAATGCAATTTCCCAATTTGCCAAAATGGCTTCCAACAGTATGTGTGTGAGACTTTCCAAGTTTGGCCTCTAGAGAGGCTGGTCCCTTATTGGCGAGTTGGGAATAATTCTAGGGGTGGCATTCATAACTATACATATAAGCTATTCACTGCATGTACTCTTTATTTGGCTACTCATATATTTTTTATTTACCAAAAAGTTTACTGTTGTTCGAAATTCAACCCGCGTCTTGGCCTTGTGTTAAATCTAGCCTCCTTAAGATTAACAAGCACTTCCTTAATCCTATATCCAAGCATTATGTTGTTTTCGTTTCCTAGTTAAGCCTCATTGTTGCGGTTTAAAATAATTCACGAAACAACCCTGGGTTCAGCAGTGGCGGATCCAAGGGGGGGGGCCAGGGGGCCATGGCCCCCCCCAAAGGGACAAAATTGGCGCCCATCACCCGGCGACCATTGCGCCCCTCTATCGGAAACTATTTGAAAATTGTTAAATATACTTGGTCTATGCTGCAACCTAATGTTAAGTTGAAATTTTGATGATTTTTCAGTGAATTTTTGAATATTTTGAAAAAAAAAATCGTCTGCGGCGCCATTTTGTGTCAATTTGTCATAAAAAAAGTTCAAATTTTTTCCAGCCACCGTAATTTTTGAAAAATTTTTGGTTGGGATTCCGCTTCGGGATCTCAGCGAAGCCATTTTGACTGAACGTTATTTGATCTGATAACTGTAACAGTGAACCGCGAACGTCATCATGCCTGAAGTGGGGTAAGACAAAATGTACATTTGTTCTTCAAAAGACTAAATTTAAGATATTTATTTAATAATTAAAAGTAGGCATCAACCACATCATTGACTTAAATTTAAATGTATGTTCTGCAGTCTGCAGAAATCAGGAAGAGACTTATCATTTCTCTCCAGATCATGCATAAATATCAATTTTACAGCAAAACTTTCTCACCTTAATTCTGAAAGTAATTTTTGCAGATATAGTTCAATTATAATTTAAGTTTGTATAAAATATTGATCTACTTCTGCAGAAATTGTGATCACAGAATAGTTTTCTGTAGCAAATGATGAATGTCAACATTACTGCAAAAGTTTTCCATCTTAATTCTGGAAAGAATTTCTGCAAAAAAATGCATTTCAGAATTAAGGTGAAAAATTCCACATTAAACTGATATATTGCTAGTTTTTGCTAGAACTTTAATGTCAATTTTTCTGCAAAAATTTCTTACGTAAATTCTGAAAATAATTTCGGCTAAAATAATTCAATGGATCCTATATAAAAATTCTAATTTTGTAATTTCAAAAATTTTCACGAAATATGTTGACTTTTGCAAATCCAGCCTATAAAACCCATTAGTAATTTGAATTTTGATGAATCTGGGAATCTCCTAGAAATTAAAGAATTAAAAAAAATATAAGCTAGTTTATGTCTTTAAATGTTACTATTAAATCAAATATTTTTAATAATTCCAAAAATATCCAACAATTAAAATATAAAACTACATTCAAGCAAATCAAATAATTTCCAAAAATAACAAAAAAATGTTGTAAAATTGGTATTTCATTTACAAATATCAATGCTAAAATATTTTCCATAAATCTTTTTAAATGCTAGGCATTAGAACAAAATGTGAAAATAAAACAATAATATTGGAATTAAACCTACAATTATGATGAAAAATCACTATTTTTATATAGAATACTGGCAGCTCCATATTGCCTTATTTCAGGAATACCTGAATAATAAAATGTCAGAAAATTAAGCGCCATCTGTTAGTAATGGAAGAAAAATTCAATTTTGGAATGCTTCAATTTTGGCCTCACTTACCTACTATTTAATAATAGCCTACATAGAAATACATTAATGAATGTAATTTAAAAAAGTATACCAGTATTTAAAAAACAACTATTATTGTTTTAATTTTACTTTGAATATGGCGAACATTTTCTGAGATTTTAGTATAGATATGGTGAAAACTATTGTAATGTTAATTTTTCATATATATCTAGAAACATTTCAAGGAAGGTTATGGACTGTTCAAAATTATCATTCAAGCCTTATTTCTAGAACATTAAAATCGCTTTAATTTCCTTGGCATTTCTCTGAATTTCCTGAAATTTTTAGAATTCATAATTTAAAATTGTTTGAATTCAGGCCATTTAGATAGTTGTACTCCTGTCTAAGGAGAGTCCTCAAAATGGACCAATGAACGTTAACGTGCCACTGGGTATTTATTTTTACAAAAAAGTAACGTTATATCAAAAGTTGCTCATAGATGGCGCAGGTTTCGCTATGCCGCCATTTTAGTTTTGAATGTTTGTGTCTGAAATGATGTGCAGAAAATCACACAAATTCAGGATTAATCTCATCAATTGTGAGTAAAAACTTTCTCGCGAGTGTTCTTAAGACTACCTAGGTCAACGTTCAACAATTGTCAGATGGCTAATTGCGTGATAAATACCCCAGAGAACTTGTTGAAAATCGCCGGTCATGTGCTACCAAAACCAACAACATGGCTCAAAGATCCCACATGCCAGGTTTTTACCGTCCAAGGTTCTACTTAACAGTTGTCAGCTGGGTAAGTACAACATTTGCTCTATTTATTCTTGTATAAACTGTAATTACATACTCTCTACATTCACTTATTGTGATTTGAGATTTTGTTTTACTAAATTTTGTATGAAAAAGAGGTGATGCCCAAAAGTTGAAAACTCAGGGGGAAATCATTTCATGTATGTTAAAATGCAGAAAAGGGTTGTCAAATGACTTGGACCCTTAAAAAGTCAAGGGGGAAATCATTTCATAAGGACTATATAAGTTAAAAAGCAAAACAGGATTGTATTAAAACCTTGAAAACAGGGAAAATGAAAAATATCCCCAAAACTCCGGGAACGTTATTGAATACCTTGATGAACTTGAGGAAAATCATGTCATTTCCTTATGAAAAAAAAATTTCTACTCTATATGGACTGTAGTTCATATGATGCAACAAATAATTAGGATGAAGGTTTAAATTTAATTAAGCTATTTAATTTGAAAAATAACATTCCAATTTTGAGTTAAAAAATGTTGAACGTTTTTAAAAGTAAACCTTGAAATTCTGTAAACATTAAATCTAATATTTGTTTACTGAGCTCTATTCCGCAGGAAATTGCCACTTTTCTCAGAGTTTCTGTTTCTGTGCTCGATTCTAACTCAATTAAAACTTCAATCATGTTTTCATTTTTGGTTTCACAAACATGTTGGAGTAGGCTGGAACCGTTGGGCAAAGGTACATTAGCATCTGCGCCTTTTTCAAGCAAGTACTTGTAAATGCTTACATTTTGTTTATAAAGGGCAGCATGCAAGACTGTGCATCCATTATTGTTTACGGCATTTACATCGGCATTATTGGTGATCAGACTATGAGCGATGGCAGTTTGATCCAGCTGGATTGCCATCAACAATGGAGTTTCGCCATTTTTGTTTGCTATGTTAAGGTTGGCTCCCTTTTCAATTAATGTTGTTGTCCTATCCTCAAACTTTAATACAACAGCAAAGGAAAGTGGGGTATTACCATCTTTATCTCTAGCATTGATGTCTGCACATGTCTTGGACTCTTCGGGAGAACTGTTGCTCTGGACTGTTTTTAGCAATGCCTGTAGGACTTCATTACTGCCTTTTAAACAAGCCATGTGAAGTGGAGTCCATTGCAAATGGTCCAAAGCATTGACATGTGCCCCTTTCTTGAGCAACATTTCTACACATTCAACATGGCCATGGATTGATGCAATGTGCAGCGGGGTCTGGTTGTATAAATTAGTTCCCTCGATGTCCATCCCGTAGTCCAATAGAACATCGACGATATCCGCATACCCAAGTTCGCAAACTAAGTGCAGCAGGGTTGTGCTGTATTGGGGCGGCATGCTGCAGCTAGCACCATTCTGTAAAAGCACTTTCACTGCTGGGGATTTTCTATTGAGAATGGCACTGTGAAGTGGAGATAGACCGCTGGAATCGGTAGCATTCACATTGGCTTCAAAATTCAGGAGCACTTCGAGAACTCTAGCATGACCTTCTTTAGCAGCGAGATGCAAGGGTGATGCATCATTATCAATGGTGGCATTTATGCTCAGACCATGGTCAACTAACCTGCCAATGATTTTATCATTTCCATATCTGCAGGAGAAATGTATGTAATTGAAATTATTTGGTAATTTGAATTGTACATCAGCACTGTGCTGCAACAAGAGATCACACATATCTAGATTCATGTTTGCTATTGAGAAATGCAGGGCCGTAAGCCCTTCCACGTTACAGGCATTGACTATTGCATTGCTTTTCAGCAAATACTGAATAGTATCAGAGATTCCATCACCTAATGCCAGCATTAAGGGTGTCTCGCCTCTCCTGTTGGACAGGTTCACATCAGCACCTGCTGCTATCAGACATTTAGTCAAATTGTGATAATTGTAGTTGCTAGTCAGGTGAAGTGGTGCATTGCCTTCATTGTCTTTGGTATTAATGGAGGCTCCCTTTTCTATTAATGTCATTGCTATATCCTCAAATTCACTTATAATGGCAATGGCAAGTGGGGTATTTCCTTCTTCATCAATAGCATTGATGTCCGCACACACCCTGGACTCTTCTGGAAAACTGGAGCTCTTGACTGTTTGCAGCAATGCATGTAGAACTCTATTACTGCCTTCAATACAAGCTCTGTGAAGTGGTGTCTGTTGCAAACAGTCCAATGCATTAACATGTGCTCCTTTCTTGAGCAAGATATCTGCACATTCAACCTGGTCATGGATTGATGCAATGTGCAGAGGTGTCTGGTTGTATAGATTAGTTCCCTCGATGTCCATCCCGCAATCCAGTAGAACCTCGATGATATCTGCATACCCAAGTTGGCTAACCTGATGCAGCAGAGTTGTGTTGTTTTCAGAATGCAAGCAGCCGCTTGTGCAAGCACCGTTCTGTAAAATCAGTTTCGCTGCTTGTGTTTTTCTTTTGAGAATGGCACTGTGAAGTGGAGAGTGACTGTTGGAATTGGTAACATTCACATTGGCTCCAAGATCCAGGAGCACTTTGAGAACTCTGGTATATCCTTTAAAGGCAGAAACATGCAAGGGTGATACATTATTAATTGCGCAGGCATTCACGCTCAGTCCATGGTCAACTAATCTGCCAAAGAATTCATCACTTCCAAGGTTGCAGGAGAAATGTATGTAATTGTAATTCCCTGGTAATTTGATTTGGACATCAGCACCATGCTGCAACAAAAGATCAAAAATATCTAAATGCATGTGTGCTATTGAGAAATGCAGAGCCGTAAACCCTTCTTCGTTACAGGCATTGACAACTGCATTGTTTTTTAACAAATTCTGAATGGTGTCTAAGTTTCCCGTCTTTACCGCCAGAATTAATGGCGTCTCACCTTTCCTGTTGGACATATTCACATCAGCACTTGCTGCTAACAGACATTCACTCAAATTGTGATAATTGTTTTTGCACGCCAGGTGCAGTGGCGCATTGCCTTTATTGTCTTTGGCATTAATGAAGGCCCCCTTTTCCACTAGTAAGATGGCAATAGGTATGGTTTGTCTTCTGATGGCTAAGTGCAGAGGTGTCCATCCATCTTTTCCCATGCAGTCAATATTGGCCCCATGATTCATGACCTCTTCCAGGATGATTTGATCATCACTAATAACTGCCCAGTGTATAATTGACCAACCATCTTGGCTCTTGACATTCACATCAGCACCCTTTACCAGCAGATATTGCACCAAGTCACAGTGGCCATGCTCTGCTGCTAGAGACAGTGCAGTGCTCTGGTTGCTGTTCATGGAATCCACAAGGGCACCTCTTTCAATTAGTACACTTGCAATGCCGTAATTGCCATTAACTGCTGCTGCATGAAGAGGAGTCTGATTTTTATCATTTGCTGCATTAATGTCTGCATTATTTTCAACTAGAATGTCAACAAGATCTTCATATCCATATTCAGCAGCTAGATGCAATGGAGTGATTGTCCATGCAATGATGTTATTTACGCTTGCACCATGACTAATCAGAATTTCCACTGCATGTATGTTGCCATTTTGTACCGCCAAGTGCAATGGAGTTTTCTTTTCTTCATTTGCACAGTTTACTGGGATACCATGTTCTATTAGCACTTTTGCAGCTGGTATGTTACTATTAAGTATGCAGTTGTGCAATGGTGTGTTCTCTTTATTTCCAGAAGTGGAAGCATCGGCATTGTGATTAAGCAAAGTCTCAATGATGGCAATCTGATTCTGTACATCTGCTTCAGGATCTTTTCTGTATGCATGGCGTGCGAAGCATAATGGTGTATTATTATGTGAATCCCTGACATTTACATTGCAATTACTTGTGTCCAATAATAATTTTAAAATCTTCAAATGCTCATCTTCAACTGCCAGATGTAGTGATGATTGTTTTCCATTTCTCGTGAGAATGTTAACATCTGCACCACTTTCGAGCAGCAGCTGTACAGTGTTGAAGCAGCCCAATTGAACTGCCAAATGCAGTGGGGCAAAATTTGCATTATTACTCCTGGTGTTAACATCCACTCCATATTCCAGTAGTTTCTTGGCAACTGCTAGATTCCCATCGGCAATTGCAGCATGTATTAAGTTGCAGTTGTTAAAACCTGCCAGATTGGTAGCAGTTTTATCATCTAGCAGCTCAGCTACCAAGGGTAAGTTGTCATACTGAAGAGCTTTATATAAGTCTTTAACATATTGGTCTATATCTGTTTTTGAATCCTCACACTGGTTTACTTTGATGACAGCCATAGTACTTGGGCTATTGCAATCCTCCACATGGGCTTTGGCATTTATAACACCAAGCATTTGACAGCATTCGATATTGCCATATTTTTTGGCTAGTTGCAGAGGTTTCATCCCAGCTAAATTCACTGCATTTCTGTCTGCATGGTGTTGGAGTAGAAGTTGGCAGCTAAATTGGTCACCTGTTTTTGCAGCACAATGCAATGGTGTTTGATCTATGTCATCCTTGGCATTTACATTGGCCAGTCTCGAAATCAAAAGCTTCACCATGGTCACCTTCACATCAGCATCTACATGGTTATCATCATTAACTAATGTGTGCTGTAATTCCCTGCAATCAATGGCGCATGCAAGATGCAAAGCCGTCCGATTGTACTTGCCCGTTGCATCGACGCTACAGCCCACATCAAGCAGCATTTCAACAGCTTCGACTTGCCCATAATCAACGGCAATGTGAAGTGCAGTTGCCTGTTCATTGTTTTCAATATCAAGTATGGCTCCATGCTCACTCAGAAGCCTAATCATGTCAGGCATGTTGCATATTGCGGCAAAGTGAATGGCTGACCAATTAGCTGTATTAGTGGCATTGACATCGGCCTTATTCCGGAGTAAGACTTCTGTGGTGGTGTAATGTCCTTGCATAATGGCGAGATGCAATGGGGTAATCAAGTCCGAAGTGGTGACATTTACGCTTGCACCTTTTGTCAAGAAGGTTAATACCATGTCATGATGACCACGAGCGGCCGCATGATGAAGTACTGTCATGTTGGCTTCATCCGTCTTGTCCAATTTGGCATTGTATTCCATGAGCATGTCTACTGCTTCCATGTTTCCATTTTCAACTGCTTGTTTTAAAGGCCAGTATTTGATAAGCTTGTCAACACCATTTGGACTTTTTTCTTTCACTGAGAATGTAGCATTCACTTTGGCACCATGCTGCAGCAACATTTTCGAAACTTGCAGGTGCCCTTCGCCAATAGCCAAGGCTAATGGTGTCACCTTAGATTTGGCCCTGGCATTGACATTTGCACCTTTTTCAATCAGCATTCTGGTTATTGCATTGTGTCCCTTTCCGACTGAATAATGCAATGGTTGAAGGTTATTCTTGTCAGCAGCAGCCACATCTGCTCCCTTTGTAAGCAGAAGTTCCATGATTTCTGCATCTCCAGACATAGCTGCATAATGAACCGGTGAACACAGGTTACCATTTACAGCATTTATATTGCTACCAGCTTTAATCAAGACTTCTGCAATAGTCAAGAGGTTGCAGAGGCAAGCTAAGTGCAAGGGAGTGTGCATGTCTTGACTAGTACTGTTGACATCGACATTATTGCGTAACAGAAGTTCCACTACGTCCAAGTTGCCTTTAAGGACTGCAATATGCA
The DNA here is from genome assembly GCA_034700285.1 of Proteroiulus fuscus. Classification (NCBI taxonomy): domain Eukaryota; kingdom Metazoa; phylum Arthropoda; class Diplopoda; order Julida; family Blaniulidae; genus Proteroiulus; species Proteroiulus fuscus. The sequence continues at coordinate 15,186 of JAQIXP010000768.1, forward strand.
GGGGAGAGTATTGGAATTTTGCATTACCTTTACCATCTGCTCCATTCTCTAACAGCAGTTCCACGATTTGAATGTGTTCCTGACCAATAGCCAAAATCAGCGGTGTTCGGAATTTCACATCTTGAGGATCCACCATTGCACCTTTGGCAATCAAAATGGTGACAGCATCGAAGAATCCATTGAGGGCAGCTAAATGCAAAGGTGTTGTACTCATGCCATTCACTTCTGGCACCTTGTCTGTCAATAGTTGGATCATGTCGGTTGAGCCTGTCATGGCTGCCATATGCAATGGGCTTAACCCATCCTTATTGATAGCCTGGACATTTGCCCCTTGTTCAATTAAACACTTTGCAGCAGAGTAATGTTCAAAAAACACTGCAAAATGTAATGGTGTGGTGTTCCCTGGGCACCTCCCATTCACATCAAGCTTCTGACTTAGCAAGGACTGTATGACTGTCAGGCTGCCACTCATAGCTGCCAAGTGCAGAGCATATTGAACATTGCTATCAGCATAGAGGAGGACCACATTGGCCATTGTTAAATCATTAAAAACCACTGCACTAAAAAGCTCTTGTATGGCTAATTTGGAAAAAAAGCTGGACTCTGAAAGTGTGTCCACTACTTCCAACTTGAAAGTCAGGCTTCCTTCGATCAGATTCAGCAAGTTGGCTCTCCAAGCTGGATCATTCCAGTGAGCTGCAGTTTGGATATTTTCAAGTTGTTGGGCATAATCTAATGAGGGATATTGTAAAGCCACACTAAGAGACTTGTTCATAATGAATCGCACCAAGAATATCCTGCTCATTGCATTTCTCAACATTTTCATTATTGCAAGAAATGCACTGGCATCAATAGCCAATGTCATGGCTGTGGAAATCACTAAATTGGATATTTCAGTATTCATTATTTCCTTTAAAATATCGCCATGTGCCAGAAAGTTGCGTATTGGAAATTCCTTTAAAGTACCCAGCTGGTGGGTCGAAGAAATCTGGATTAATTTCTCCACTGTGTTAAAAGCTTCTGCTGTCGTTGAAATTTCTTTTAAGGTATTCATTAATTTGAGAACTAGCATCTCCAGTGCAACATTTACTCTGGAATGTCCATTACCTTCACTAATGTTGTCTAGTTTAGTGGTTGCAATTAATCTCTGAAGCAGTTGAATATTCCGATGAAAATGTGCTTCCAAGTGTTTTTCAATTTCTCTCGAGAAAGCTATAAGCAGAATTCTCTGCAGATTGGGCTGGATTTCCAGCACTTCAAGAAATTTCTGGAAACTTTCTTTGGTTTTTGCAAACCCCATCTCATTTTGTATTGCTCGGAGAAACTCGCCGTAAGGTTCTTGCGTCAGTCTTTCAAGGAATATCTTGCAACTGTGCCGACTGATGTAACATGACTTTGTTTCCTGTTCATCATCTACACACTTCAGGAGGGTAAACAATTCAAAGAATTCTGGTTGATCCAGTGTTTTGATTCCACTGCACAAAATGGTCAGCTTAATTTTTGCAAAGTGAACCTCCTTGGCTTTATTAAAAGCACTTCTTAAACCTTCCAAATTGTCAGCAGAAATTGCATCCTGAGCTGCATTGAACGTGTTTTCAATGATGCTGTCAAGTACATGAATTGTTTTATGTGTCCACAATACCTGCTGATGAACTTCCTGGAGAATCTCTTGAAACAGACTTTGTTGCTTTTCCTTTATCTTCAAAATTTTGCACAAGGATGAAAAATCAATGGCTCCATCGAGGAAGTGCTTAAGATGATTGTTAACTATCTCACTGGATGTATCTTTAATGCTGGATTGCAATTCACCTAGTAAGTCTATGTGTTTTGAATTGGTACCGGAATTTTTCTTGAACCAGCTCATGTTGAGTTCTGTGCTGAATCCATATTTAAATTTCTTAAATGGCCCTTTGAATTTAAAGTAAGCCCTTTCAATGATTTCTTTTGCAAGATTGTCGGTTAAGTCCAATCCATACATGCCACATGTTGTCAGATTTCTATTCGTTGTTACGTTGGATATTTGCATTTGTTCAATCCCTTTAGCTCTGGAAATTGTTGTTATAGAGTCTGAGGTTGCGTTATCTAATAGTTCATATATTCTTGCTGAAGCCATTCTAAAATTTGCATGGACTTTTGGGATGTTTTCTGGTGATGAAATCTCAACAACTTCTTGAAGTAATTGGATTTCCTCGCTGATATTTCTCAATTGAATCATGACAAGTGCCTCATGGAATGCTGCTTTCATGTCCCTGTAGCCATCACCAGTGTAACTGTCCATAGTCACTGAGACATCCTGAATAATTCGTGCAAGCTGTACTTGAGATTTGCAAGCTTTAATTTTTAACATTGCTTGCATCAGTTTCTCATCAGATTTCAGATGTAAACTTTGGAAGATGTTATCCAGAAATATTTTAATTTGCTTCAATTTTAATGGTTGTAGAATTTTCAGAATTACTCCTTTTATTTTTTCAAAGTCATGCTTGACCATGTCTAATATGGTTACATCGGTCCGGTTATCCTCGGTGTCGGCCAAGAATGCCGATAGGGTAGAACAGTGGGACAGGGAATTTCTCAAATTAATAAGTTTGTCAATGTCTATTCCTTTCTGCTTAAGTTTTTTTTGGCTGGCCTTTGATATGTGAACTGTCTTGTCCGTATTCTTCAGATACTCTCCAGTTACTTGCAATGTCTTTTCAAAAACTAACTGAGCAATGTGGCCTTCATTCTGCATGTTCACCAATAAAGCCTGGTCAATGTAGTGTAAGATTCTCTCCAGAGCACTAATGTCCTGCATCGCCTCATAAAGATCGCTAGTCAAGGCCCCCCGATCCTGCTTGGCACTGACTGCTTTCATTCTCAGGTTCTCCAAACCCGATTGCAAGGCAATGACCAAGTTTCTTTGCAGAGGTCCAAACCGATAAGCTGCAAACATTGGCTTAATGTTTGCCATTTTGGTAACAAGTTGTTGAAGTTCATTCCAATATTTGAGTAGTCCCTTGGAATTGTCAGTCAAGGCAACTTTGAAATCTTTGATTTTGTAGTCCAATGACAAGTATCGGGCCAATTCCATAAGTGGCAGTAGCAGATGACTTAATGGCAGCTCAATGTCATGTAGCACTTGGCGAGGAATGTGTTTGGAAATGTCCTTCAATTGATTATATTGCTTGACGAATAGCGACAAGAAAGCCAGGTTTACAAAATGGTGTGAAAGTTCCTTCTGGATGAGATAGTATTTTGAATACTTCTGGAAAGTGTCCAAAGCAATGCATATGACATCTAAAACTTCATTAGCATTTGAATATTCTTGCTGCAGATTTTTCATTGCAGCAAGCAGCTGTCTGAAGCCGAATTCTATTTCGAGGAAATTCTTCATTTCCATGGATAAAGGCTGTGGCACTTGGAATTCCTCGCAAAACCACGGTATGATAGACTCCCCGGTTGCAAATGGGAGCTGTAGCACATCGAATGGCCATAGTGGCGATGCTGACAGAACTTCCTGTAGCTTCTTGACATTTTTACACTGAATTGCACTTTGTACATCCTGATGATTAAAATTGATAATGGAAGGTGCACTTTGTAATCGTAGAATGGGCAGAAATTGTACTTCTGATTGAGCCAATATGTGAATGGTATGTTTGTCTTCGTAAGAGCAATGTGCAATCTGATAGCCGTGTTTATCAACAACTTTGTGTATCCACGTGTCACTGACTTCATGTGTTTGGATCTCTATAACATGCATTTTGATATCGTAATTTTCACACAGGATTCGACCCTCTATTTCTGGCATGCCAACAATGGCTGATTTCAAGTTTGCATGGCCGTGCTCCTTGGCATCTTGCAATATATCGGCTTCTGTAAACCCGATCTGCTCTACGTATTCTGGGAGGGAATAACGATGTACCAACTGCTCCTTAAACCATGATGGCTCTTCATTTGTCGACTGTTTTATTGCAAACTGCCGACAAATTTGTCGCAGTATTTTTTCCGTAATTTCTGGACTCGGTGTGATCTGCTGGAGTGTTTGGGCAACAGACTGAAAAAAAGCCATTGCTGTTTCCTGACTTGTCTCTGATTGCTTACTTGTTCATGTTCTGCTGAAATTGTGGTCTTGGTTGCTAGCTTCGTACTATGAAGAATAGGCGTATTTTGGCGTTATTACCTTGTCATACGCTGTAGTCATCCAGTTTACAAGTAGTTCTTAACTCTGTGATAGGATATAAACAAAACGCTTAAATGCAAAAGTTCTTCATTCTATGATTTTCCTGTATGAAGTATCCGTAACTTCTGTTACCTCATTTGGTACACCACCTATTTAGGGAGACAGCAGGTTGGTTACCCTTTTGGTTAACCGGCATCGTTATCCAAAACGATAAATCAGCTGGCGTCGAAAGTAAAATGCTTAAGGTTCAAGCTATGTTACCAAATGATAACAGGGTAATAACGCCAAAATATGCCTAATGTTATCAAGCTCACAGTTTGGTTTCCTCCTAAATTAAAAAAACATGAAATTTTCGGGGAGAATTGTTAAGTACTACCGTATTATCATTAACATTATCACGAAACCAACTTACCATTGATTTATTTTCTCAGTTTTGGTTAGTGTTTTGTGATTTTATGCCACCTATAGAAATCAGGATACACTTTAGTTTTCAATTTGTTAAATTTAACTTACTCAACCGCAGAATTCATTTTAAATAAACTTTGCAGTTATTTACGAGTAAATGAATTTTTATCTGAGCAATGAATTTATCAATATACGACGTCAAGATAACTGTTGCATGTGTTTAAAATGTGATAAGATATATACCTGCCCTGATCCCAGTACGTGTGATTTTATTCAACCTACACGTATGTAAAGACTACGGGTTCTACTTGTCAGAAAACAAACCTCTGACATTTTAAGCATGTCTTTCTACTTGAAATAGAAGATTTCACTGAATATTTCTGAGTTTTGAAAAAGAACTTCCTCTTCTATAACAGAGAAGCTTAAGAAAAGTGATTAGGCAGTTTTCATATATAGGATTTATATCAACCTGGAAAGTCAGCAAAACTGTCAGAATAGCCTTGAAAGTCAGAAAAAATAAATTTTGCCTTTGAAAATCCCAAATTGCCTTATTGTTAAACCTGAAATACGTCAGGTTGACAGTGAAACTCCATAATATTCAGGAAAACGAATTTTATCAGGGGGAAAGTCAGTGCAATCTGGAAATAGCCAAGAAAGTCAGGAAAGTGTCTTGACAGTGACTATATTAAGATCATTATAATTGAAAGTCTTTATTGAAATAACAGCATGTTGATCGGCCTTTAGACTTTGTGATGATTTGCATTGTAACATTGGATAGGCTTATATATTGCTGACCATTGTCTCATAGCTGTTTAGCCCAGTAAAATTAGGAACTTGATAATTAGCTGGAACATTATTTAGTATAGATTGTTATATATCAATGTTGTCATCGAGTAAGACATAAATGATGTTATTATCCAGCTAATCAGAGATAATGTTTAGAATTAATGTTTAATTTTGAAACTAATTTCTGCAGAAAAGGTTCATTTTTTTTGTAAATTCAAACTTTCTTTAGAGACGTGATTTACTTCCGTGGAATTTGTTTTCAATTAATGAATGTGAAATTTTCAGCAAAATTCGTCATCTTAGTTCTATAAAAGAATTTCTGCAAGAAATGCATTTAAGAATTAAGGTGTTGAATTTCTGCAGAAAAATTGAAATGTATGTTCTGCAGAAATCAGTATGGAACATGAGACTTCACGGAGGTATAACTACGCGTGATGAGAGAGATGTTAGTTTTCTCCAGAACATGAATATCAATTTTTCTGCAAAAATTTCTGACCTTAATTCTGAAAATGTTTTTTGCTGTTATATATTTCAATTATGTTATATAAATTAAAAGTTTCTATAGAAACGCAATCTAGCTCTGCAAAAATTGTGATCAAAGTATAGTTTTTCTGTAGCACATTGTCAACTTTTCTGTAAAAGTTTGCCATGTTCTGCAAAACATGCATTTCAGAATTAAGCTGAAGAGTTCAACATGAAACTTACATTTTTCTTTTTGCTAGAACATGGATGGCAATTTTTCTGTAAAAATTTCTCACTTTAGGGCTAGTTTCTCCAACAACAATTAAGTTTTAATCCTGGATTATCATGATCATGTGACTGATTTTGGCCAATGAAAATTCAGGAATGTAAAGAAAATCTAAGAGTAGCATTAATTAAATTTTCACTCTTGTTGGAGAAACTGGCCCTTATTAAATTCTGAAAATAATTTCTGCTGCAATAATTCTATGGATCCTATATAAAAATTCTTAATCTTGCAAGTCCAACCATTAAATTCGATCCATTATAAATTAGAAGCTTGATGAATCTGGGAATCTTCTAGAAATCAAGGAATTTAAAACAAATATGTATATCTTACTATTAAATCAAATATTTTTTTAATAATTCCAAGAATATTCAATACATTAAAAATATAAAACTGCATTCAAGCAAATAAAGATTTCCAAATTAAATTGACAAAAAGTTTTACAAAATAAACCTATATTACATTTAAACTTACAATTAATGAGAAGTCACTATTTTCTCTATTTATTCTCGTTTAAGCTGTATAATTAGATACTCTCAACATTCAATTTTGGATACTGTATGCTGATCGTGATTTGAGATTCCTTTGGTTTATTTTACTAAATTGTGTACGAAAAAGAAGGAATTTGGATTTCCGAAAGCTCCTACAGCACCTGATGCCCAAAAGTTGGATACTCAGGAAACATTAATGAACACTTGGAAAATCTCAAGGAAAAATCGTTTAATGATTAATAAAAAGAGCGTGAAAAATTATAATTAAAATGGAAATTGCGATTGCATTAGCAGCCATTCCATGAAAAAGTCAACCAAATTTAATTTTTTTTTAAAATTTGAAATTGTTTTAAATATGTTGTTTTATATATCAAAAGAAAGATAAAATCTTGTAGAATATGAATATCACATTTAAATTAAATTTTTTTCCACAATACAATGGTATTTTTATTTCTAAAGATATATGAAATTTAAAAATAGTTATTAATAAAAACTAACAGGACTTTGGCAGCATTTCAAAAGCACAATTAAACAGATAGAAGTATAGTTTTGGTAGTAATATAAGATAAATGATTGGAAAACATTATTTGATGTGGATAATCTTCAATAGGTTACTAATTAATGAAATATAATTAATTGAAAAATAGGCATTATTATGTCACGCCCGTAACAGAAAAGATGATAAAGTTTATTTATTAGAAAAACCGTTATGTTTATAAATTTGTAATTTTGAATCCTCTTACTTGGGGCAAAGTACAACAATGACAACTGGTCAGTTGAATGTTTACTTTATAAATAATAGCAAATTCAAGCGTTACGGGTGTGACATTCAAGGCTTTACATAGGCCTAATC